>JACXGM010010533.1:0-26138 GCA_016801145.1 Umbra pygmaea | reverse complement strand
ATTTTATTATATACATGCACTTTATTATATACATGCACTATATTATAGACATGCACTTTATTATATACATGCACTTTGTTATTGTGATTGGATGTTTTTTGCACAAAGTTTTAGCAGAAGTCTTTCTAACATAGATGGTGACTGGGCAAAAGATGAGTCATTGTGAAGCCAGGTTTCACACTATACTCAAAATATCTGTAAACAGCATTGTCTATTCATTTGAAAAACATACAGCATATTGGTATGTTGTGAGAAATTTAAATTAGTAATAAACAAAGTTCCACTCTTTAGTCATTACACATTTTGTTCTTGAACTGTCTGTTCACCATTTAATTTGCAAATAACTGAAACACTTGCATCTATCCATAACGTCTCAAAATGTTATTGTTTATTAGTCATTTTTGAAAGACACTTCATGTCACTGCCAGGGATGCATTAAGTGGGAAGTTTAGAGTAGGAAAACCAAAACCTCATAAATTATTCCCTGGAATCTGCATTCAAATAATACCTGTTGAGGCTAGAAGCAATTACAAAACAAACTACCTAAAGCCTACGCTATAAACCAGGCCTAATAATGTTCCAGCAATAAATTACTTTAGGAAATGTGTTGCTTATACATTATTTGACTCTTTAATAAATTGTTTAATCTGATGAAAAGGGCAATTTGTTAGTCAACAAAAGAAAGATACTATAAAGTATCATAGAGCATCATAAGAGCATACTGACGCAGCATAGACGCAGAGGCTTAAGAATACAGAGCGTACGCCTGGCTCTAACATACAATATACACAGGGTTCAAAATTTACTTTTTCATACACCAGCCAAACATCTAGTGAATGTTCAAATTTTACCTGACACTCAATTGATTACTATTGTTTTTTCGGCAGGTAAGTGAAGCAAATCTACCAGCCACCTGCATATTTTACCAGCATTTGGCTGGTAAATGGTACAAATTTTGAACCCTGAATATACAGTACTTACATCACTTTGTGGTGTAGGTACAACTAGTACTATAATGAAAATTGCGCTCCCTGGGCTGGATGTGACATAGCTAGAGAAATTAGCTCTGAGAATGGGCTTGTTTTAATATATTGTTCAGAAATTTAACATGCTAATTCACGAAACTTGCTCTCTGCAATTCTAAAACATATATGGTTTGTAGCATTGGTAAAATAAATCTAGAAATAAACTTATCTTCTAACACTACTACACAGCTTGAGAAAATTGCTCTTAAATTCAGCCTGTGTTCTAACAAAACAAAAAGGACAATGAAGGCTATTGAGTTCCAGTAGTAGCCTACTCTACCTGGCAAAACTTTAATAGGGGGATTCCTCAGAATTTCAGTACAGGTGTTAAAGGATCATATATGTCCCATTGTTCCTCCAATTACATTGTTTGATATACCATTTGAAAGCTCTGAATATGTACTGTGACAAAATGTAGAACACTGAATTTTCAAAGATAAGTCTAAAATCAGGTGGTGGGTTATATATGCGATTTGTTAAAGTCACAGCCTCTACAGGTTAAAGGTCACCACATGACTACATGTTAACATCTATCACAGTCTCTACAGGTTAAAGGTCACCACATGACTACATGTTAACATCTATCACCGTCTCTACAGGTTAAAGAACACCACATGACTACATGTTAGCATCTATTACAGTCTTTACAGGTTAAATGTCACCACATGACTACATGTTAACATCAATCACAGTCTCTACAGGTTAAAGGTTACCACATGACTACATGTTAACATCAATCACAGTCTCTACAGGTTAAAGGTTACCACATGACTACATGTTAACATCAATCACAGTTTCTTCAGGTTAAAGGTCACCACATGACTACATGTTAACATCAATCACAGCCTCTACAGGTTAAAGGTCACCACATGACCACATATTAACATCAATCAAAGTCTCTCCACACCAGTTAGTATCGGGTTTTCCTCATCATCACAGACTCTGGTCTCCAAAGCCACACGTAGTTTCTGCCAGAAGGCCCCGGTGTGCTCGCCAGCTCTGGGCCAGCTCAGGTAGGTGCGTCTCTTCAGCATCTTCCTCATGCGGTGGTACGGGGAGAGTTGCTGGTCTGGGATCTCCTCCAGAAACAACAAGATCAGGACGTCCTTCTGCTCGTCAAACAAGCGGAAGCTGAAGAGAAGATACAAATGTCTTTATCCTCATCAAGGATGCAGTAAAAGTGTGTACACGTCAGGCACGTGCATAGGTAGGGCTCAACCTGTGCAGAGCACATGCCCTTTTTATCCAAAGTGCCCTTTTTTTGGGTGGTGGTGTTTTTTTCGTCTTCAATAAATCAATGCTATTGGTCACCATTTACATCTTTCTGTCTGTTGTGCAAATATTTAGCCAATTTAATTTCTTAGAAAGAGCTTGTGTAAATCTTGTTCGCTCCTAAAACTGTCAGTAAACCTGATAACTCCGCCCCCTCTATCTTGACTGAAAGCACTACGGTTCCTTAGCAACCCCACATCAGCAGGCAGCTGATCGACGTTTTGGTAAACAAAGATCTTGACGTTTGAAAAAGTTCTAAACACTATGTCTATAAAGGCAATATTTTACTTATTTGATGTCTGACTGAGACATGTGGGACGAGGGATGCTTTCCTGGTTTCTGGTGTATCAGGTGCAATTTCACATTGACACAATGTTGATAACAGCACAATGCCGTTTGTTTGGTGTAGCTGAAGTGTTGGACTCACCTGGCCACCTGGATCTCTCTAGAGCACCACTCACTCTCCAGGTACCGACGGCTGATCACACAGATGGTCTTGCGGCTCCCGTAGATGGCGTCCGTGATGTTTTCTATGATGGGTTTTCCTGGCTGGAAGTCCCGGTGATGCAGACACAACCTCCATCCCTGCTGGCCCTCCAGCTCGGGCAGAAGCTCCCCCAGGACCCAGGGCTCATCGTGGGTGTTGTATGAGACGAAGGCGTCGTACTGATTAGCTGCACTCGCGTTCCTCCGCTTGGTGTCATAGAGATAAGCCAGGAAGAGGTAGTAGGCGTAGACCATCTGCCATCTCAGGAGATGATACATAAATGACCCCAGCAGGGTTAGGAGCACCAGGGCAGATGTGGAGATGAAGTAGAAGAAGCTGAGGTCTCCTGAGCAGGAGTGGATGTCAATATCCAACATGAAACTGCCCTTTTCATTGAGTGGATATTTGCAGAGATACTGATGGGCATTTACAACTTGTGTTTGGTTGTTGTTTATCACCCACTGGATGAACCAAACATTGCTACAGTCACAACGGAAAGAGTTATAATTCATGTCCAAGTAAGTCAGAGAAGGAAGAGAATGCATCAATGTGTCATTAATTACTGTCAATTCATTGTGGCTTATCTGCAAGTAAAACACTTGAGACAGGTTGGCTTGAATGAGGAAATCTAAAGACTGAAATCGACATTTTGACAGATAGATTTTACTGAGGTTAGGGAGTGGGTGAAACAGCTCTGGAGTAAGTGTTGTGAATATATTGCTGCTAATGTCAAGGGACCTCAGATTTGGTGTGTATTTGAACGTGTCTGGGTGTAGGGACTTGATATTAATATTCCCTGCTGTGATTGATACTAAAGATGTTAAACCATCAAGAAGGTTTGACGGCAGATTATGCATTCCTCCTGGACGCTGGCTGAACATATCCAGGGATTCGAGAGAAGACAAACTGTAGAATGGTGGATTGATTAGCTTACTGTCCTGTGTATATGTAATCCGGTTGGAGTTAATAGAGAGGCGTCTTAGGTTTGATAGCCCTTTGAAGACATTGTATCTTATTGCTCCTGAAGTGATTTTATTTCCAGCCACCTGGAAATATGTAAGGTTGCCTAATCCTACAAAGGCCCCGTCTTCCATATTGGTAATTTGATTGTCATTTAAATTCAAACTGGTAAGTGATTGTAAACTTTTAAAATCTCCTTTATTAATAGAGCTTAACTTATTTCCCTTCAACGTCAGGGTCTCTAGATTTGGCAAATATATTTTGAATGCATCATTTAAAATCAGGATCCTATTATGTTCTAGTTTTAGGACCTTTAAAATCTTCAAGTACTGGAACACACAGCTTTTAAGTTGACTTATTTGATTGTGGTAAAGGAATAGTTTTATGAGTCCACAAAGATTGGCAAAATCTGAGCAGTCCAGTTCATTAATTCTATTGTATGACAAATCCAAGACATTTAGAGTGGTGAGATTTCTTATGGCTGTTGGCACAGAGGAAAGATTGTTGTGGCAAATTCTTAGATATTGTAGATTCTTTAGAGATCTGAATGAGGAATTGGACAGGTCAGAAATATTATTATCTGATAAATCAAGCTTTTTTGGCTGACTGCAGGACTGAAACAATTTGTCAGATATAAAGTAAAGGTTGTCACGTTTTAGTCGAAGTACACTTAGAGTAGTTATATGGGAGGAAATATTTATGAAAACGTCAATGTGAACTGATGTCTTTCTATCTAAACAAGAAAGTGTCAGATATCCTAATGAAGAATTGGTGAAGCTTTGGAGTACAATACCCATATCTTTCAAAGAAGTTTGGTTACCACTCAAGTCTAGAGTATAAATTCTACTGAGAAATGACTTATCTACTACGTCCCATTTCATGCTTCCATTTCGACCACAGTAGGAGAGGTTTAAGTCATGAAGGTTAGGAAGAACATCTGCTGTGAGGCTGAATTTTTCCAAAGGATTCCAGGATAAATCCAGAACCCTGAGCTGAATTGACCTGTTTGATATTTCCATAGATTCAAAATAAGTCAAGTTATTGTTACTAATGTACAACTCCTGTAAGAAAGGTAAATGCACAATGGGCTGAACTTCCTTTAGATTATGTATTTTGTTGTTGGTCAAGTTCACCATCAGCAAACTTGAGAGGTTCTGGAAAGAAGACAATGCAATGTGTGAAATCAGGTTGTCATTTAGTTGTAGTCGTGTCAGGTTGGCCAGTCCTTGAAACATGTGGTCTGAGATGGTGGTGAGTTTGTTATAACCCAGGTCTAGCCCCTGTAGCACTGCAAGGTTTAGAAAAGCTCGGTCTTCAACTTTAGAGATCAAATTCCTTGACAAGTTCAAGAAATTTTGAACTGATATGTTTTTAAAATTGGACTCTCTGATCAGTGAAATGTTATTAATGGAAACATCTAAAGATTTCACTATGGATGGAATGTCTTTGGGTATGGTTTGGAGATCCTTTTGTCGGCAGATGACATCCATATGAAGAATTTTGCAGTGTCTCAGTGAGTATCCACTCACCGTATTGACCAGAAGAACACCAATCAGCAGAAAGCCAAAAGAGATTGAAAGACTATTCACTCCTGGGGGACTCATTATTCCTTTTATCATCAGGAAAGAAAATATGTTTGAGTTAAGGTTACCTTCAAGATATGGTAAACAAATCTTTAAATGGTTTCTGCTTATTAACCTCAGATTTCATTATAAACCTGACATAAACAATGGCTTCCTCTAATATTGGCACCCTTGGTAAATATTAGCAAATCGTTCTATGAAAAATATAACCTTTAATTAAATTAAAATCAAAACACTTGTGTGCCACAATTATCGGCATCCCTAGATATTGTTATGAGTAATCTTTATGGTACTAAGTGTAACGTCCAGCCCTGTGTGGGCTGTTATGACAGACTGAGAAATCGACTCCTCCTGATATGTTCCGATTCCAGTACATGTGTTATTGGATACAATATGTTTTCTGTTCAGTGCTGGGCATGGTGTTTATGTTGGGGTTATTTACGTGTACTGTTCCTTTAGTTGGTGTTCTTTTGTATATGGTTTAGGTTGGGTATTGTGTGAGTTGAGCTCCCTCTTCTGTTTAGTTAGTTATATCCTTGAGTTCACGGCACACACCAGGGCCCGTATTCATAAAAAATTAAATTATTTAAATTATTTAAAATTAAATAAAAAATCCTAGTAAAGAAAAAACTAATTCAGAAAGCATCTTAACTCTTAAAAGAGGTCATTAGGTCATAATTTGTAGTAGTACAAACAAGGACTTTTAAGAGGCTTAAGAGTTCCTTCAGTAGAGGAGAAAACGGCGGAATTATGAAGAGGGAGAAGAAATGTGTTGCAGACAATGGATGACAGTGAGTCAATAAGAAGCTATAAATTAGATCGTGCAGGGATCATGTTTGTGACCGATCTTATTAGAGACACGCTAACATCTTCGACACAGCGCAGAAATGCCATAGTGCCAGAAATGAAAGTAATCACTACATTAAAATGTTTGGCAACTGGGAAAATGCAACAATGCAGCAGTGATGATTTGGGTTCATTTCCTTTCCACTGGACATTCCCACCTTGCAGGCAAAAAAAACTGCATTTATGAATATAGCAGCCTTCCCTGGTGTTGTCGGAGTAATTGATGGAACCCACATCCGAATTATTCAACGTGATCCCTCAGAAATCCATGATACTACCACGGACACTTAACTTCAAACTCCATGGCAGTTTCATGGAATGGCAGAAAATTCAGTGAAACTGCCACGGATCCTTAACTTCTAAATCCGTGGCAATTTCACGGATTCGGAATACTTAAAATTAGTGATGTACGAATCACGAACGATTCATTCTTTTTGAACACACTACACTACTGGGTGTACTGAATCACTGCTTTAAAAGATTCGTTCAATTAATGAATCACTTCTGCAAGAGAAAATTACGCAGATGTAGCCTACGGGTGAAGTCCGAATCAAAAACTTTTATAACTTAGTAGATGTCATCACCATGCCCTGATTAACTCTACTTCATAATCTTTGTCATAAAGGCTTTATTGTCGCGGATTTGAAAGGGCTATGAATAATGAGTCTTGTGTCGTGAGAGTGCGCAAACTGTCTCTACACAGTGATGTTATTGGCTGTTCTTCACACCCTTTATTATAAAATATGTTCATCTAAGCATACTTAACGAGAATAAAATGTGTAATTCGTAAATCTATTTTATTTACCTTAAAAAGTACATGTGAATATTTTCAAAGATGGGACAGATCGTCACAGAAAGAAGAAACAGAATAAAAGCCAACAAAGTAGACTACGCCAGCTGGTGTTCTTGAATGCAAACTTTTTTTAAAGAGATTGTTTAAAAGTCAAATATAGCTGCAATGCAAGGATCTTAAATGTTAATGGGTATGCAAGTTCCAACAAAGATCCAAAAAGTTCAACTTTTTTGTTGATGTTGTTCATTTCAGCCTACTTTGCTGTGCTTTTCATTTCTGAAAACTTAATAATAAATGTTTATTAACATTACATTTTTGTGTTCATTCATAGCTTGAAAAATTAAACGAGTGCTTTCACAGTAAATAATAAGGTCACATCATGGGCACAAAATGGAATTAAGCAGTTTGACAAAAAGATTAATTAACCGAATCAGTGATTCAAAAGATTCAAGGCCCGGTTCCCCAAAACGTTCTTATCGCTAAGTAGTTCTTAACCTATTCCTTAACCTCTCTCTTAACTTAATGGCACGGTTCCCGAAACGTTCGTACGCTAAGTATATCTTCTGTAAGTCACACTTTCGTAAGGTTGGTCTGGACTGATTTTATGGTCTGGATGATTTTATGGACATTTTATAACTATAATAAAATATTTTTGCAATGGATACAGGCCTATTTAGGAAATTGACTTTATTTGGTATCAGAACTAATATGTGGTAATTAGCCTAGGCTATTTCGTAATGTAATTAAAGTGTTTAAATTGGCATTCATATTTGATAATTAAAGTCTGGCAAACAATTTGGCTTTAAATGGCGAAGATCTATAAATGGGTAAGCAATCGATGACAACACATTCAGCACCTTCCCTTGGGACAGCGCCTTCGTTACGTCGCACTTAAGAGGCAGCGTGTTAAGAAGTTTCCTAAGGGAGACTTCGGGGAACACACTTAAGAACATAAACAACTTCGGTAAGATATATCTTTTTGAGTTTTCTTAGCGGGCTAAAAGTGAACGTTATCGGGGAACCGGGCCCAGTTCACTTTAGTGATTTGGAATCCCCATCACAACTTAAAATCGCCCGTTTTTTTCCTTCTTGGACAACCAACCAATCACAGTCTTAAAAAGATTGTGTCATACATTCTTAGAATCTTTATGAATACGGGCCCTGATTTATATGTATAATCACTCCCTGTCTTCCATTGGTGTATTGCTTCCTATGTTCCTATTTAGTTCTTGTAGTATCGCATGGGTGTGTGCCTCATTGAAAGTTATGTACGTCATGAGCTGTTATGCTGTTGCACTCTGCTTGCTGTCGTTGGGATTAGCTCGCCTTAGTCTTCAATATACCCTATATTCTTTCATTTTATGAATCCATTGGTGTTACTATCCTTCGTTTGACAATAAATATCATTACATTACTCTCTGCACTGGTCTCCGTAACTCTACGTGTCATCGTAACACTAAGTTCACCGGAGTGAGTATGAACAACTAGTTTCACTGGGGCATACATATATGAGGTGACACAGGCCAAATTTCCATATCTAGCCATTACTATGGGATAGAAAATACAGTCATGATGTGCGACAAAATGTTATTGAGCAGCACAAATTAGGAAATAGCTATAAAAAATAGCTCAATAATTGAAAAAGCCCATTTCCACAATAAAGGCATTTCGATTGTAAAATTGACCATGAGAGTGGAATTTTCTATTATGTGTCCAAAAAAGTCTTATGTCCATGATGGCTTGTAAAAGCATGTTAGCAGTCGATGTCTTTTAACAACATGATGGTCTCCGGGAAGAAGCTGTTACGCAGTCTGGTGGTTCTTGACAGAATGTGTCTGAATTAAGTTTTTGCCTAAACATCACAGAAAGCCTGAAGAGGAATTTACAAGCATGGACCTCAGAATATGAAGGATCTGGATATATTCTAAATTCCAAAATTCTAGATTCTAAATACTCATTCCACATTATAGGAGACAACTCAGAGCTGTTATCTTGGCTAATGGAGGGGTGCCAATCATTTTGTTTTACTTTACTTAGATTATTGTTCATATTTTGAATGAAAAAGTCTAAGAGAATAAACAATAAAGAATAATAATTTACCAAGGGTACCAATAGTAATAGAGAGCACTGTACCTTAACTAGTTTGTGAAAAATTACAATGCCTTTATGATTATTTACCATATTGAACACATTGTTTCTAACATATTTTTTCATGAAAAATTATATCAAGACACGGTCAGTGTACCAATGTTGTAATTGCAAAATTATCCTAACTCTTTATGCAAACGTACAAGTCGATGTATTTTGACCTAACAGTTGGGTTACTTAACTACTCATCTTCAGATTGTTATTTTTTATTCTTAACACAAAGTCCTTCAGTGTTAAATTAACAATGTTGTCAATTAGGCCCAAACATCCACAAGGTGGAATTGATTTTCATTCTCACATATTTATAAAATAAATAATATTAACATTAATTCAGCAGTCTAGTAACCAAAATATATGATCATATAGAAAAGGTGCCTCTATTTAACTATACTGGTTATACTATGAATCAGAAATACTCTGAAGTAATTTAAATAAATATTCAAAAGTCAAACTATCTATGGAGATAAATCAATAACGAAACTAAGTTCTGGGTGAAGTGCTTTAACACTTTTAACCCAATGCATTTTGGAGTGTACCAGCACGAAATAACACAAAACAGACAGAGATAATGGTATGTGTTGGTAAAATAAGTTACTCAACAGACTCTACGTATATCACAGTATTCAAGCAAATCAAAAGAGAAGTGGAGATATAATAACTGAAACAGTTGTTGCATTTTACTCACATTTATCAGATATGTTTTGCTGAGGTCTTTAATAAGTTTATTTCTCAACTTCAACTTTCACTTCAAATTCTGCCGTGACTCTGAAAGAAAAGTACTTCTCCAAGGAAGCAACTGTGTGAGGAGTGTGTGAGAGATGCCAGCCCCCCTTTAGATGTTATAATATGCCTTTTTGTCTCATTTTACTAAATAACTATGTGTAATGTTCACTTTATATTCATTAAAGTGTTCATATATTTATTCACTAAAAATATATTCACCACTTAGCATTAGGAAGTGCCAAAAAGCATCAATCTAAACAAGCATAAATAATCAATTGTGATGAAAGCATGTTTTATGTATTGGAAAGGATCGCACAGCTGAAAGTGACTGATCAAGATTGGTTGGTAGCTTAAAGTAACGTTAGTTCAGTTTTAATGAAAAACAAATTTGCTACTTCCAGGCTTTTTTGTTTTGTTTTTGTGATCTTTCCCGATTTTCCGCCGAATTCCCTCTATAATTCTGCCTTGTTGGCAGCTCCACAGATCTGTGGGATGACGATGGGCGCACACATGGTTCATTTAACCCCATGTCGCCCGAGCCGCCAATTCTTTTTGCACTTTTCATCCAACATGTAAGACTTTAGTCAGATCATGCAGGGGATGATTACGTTCACAAACTATACTTCCGTGATTGAATTTACAGGCGTCTGTTCTAAACACAAGGAGTTGCTGGAGAGCAACGTGGTAGGATAGATAACCTGACTTATCTAACTCAAATCCCAGGCAACAATATTCCAATTTGCGCTGCCTAGTGCAGATGGTCCGGGGGAAAGTCAGACAACCCATAGTCAGGCTGGAACCTGTGACTATCATGATGTAGACCGGGGGGGCAACATACAGGCCGCTGGCCAGATACGGTCCGCCGGACACTTTGATCCGGCCTGTAAACAATTGTTAAAATCACCTCAGTGTTGATTGAACTTTACAAGCTAAAAACTAATGGTTCAAATCTCAGACTCTATTTTAGTTTTCTAAAAATGAGAACAAACAGGAATCAGGAAGTGAAAATTACAAAAATAAAATATTTCTGCACAAAGGGGGGCTGAGTTTCACATCTACCCTGCACGAAAATGCAATGAACTAATGATAAAACTAATTGCTGGTTTTCACAGGGCATGTTTCATGACAGCATCCAAGCTGTGCAAGTTGGACCCAAAAAGCTTGCTGAGCTAATCGAATGTCCCTGCTAGGCTACCTAATACCTTGCTTTATAAACTTTGCTACCAGGGTTTTTAATCAGTCTGTTTCACTGGTGTGTTGTCCTTTTATTCTCCCTTTCAAGAGAAATGGCGTTCGGTTGTACGACAAGACACTCAAAGGAGTTGGCATTTCACTTTTGTCCGATAAGTAACGTTACGTTTTGTTTTAAATAATTTTTATATACTGTTTTTCATTGGCATCCCAGTTAATATCTGTTAGCTAGCTAGATTACTCTTCCCTCTTTACAAACCAATGGGTGACATCACACATGGCTACATCCAGTAATTATACAATCTATGGCTGCGCCCTAGCTGCGCCTCCTAG
This sequence comes from Umbra pygmaea, assembly GCA_016801145.1. Lineage (NCBI taxonomy): Eukaryota > Metazoa > Chordata > Actinopteri > Esociformes > Umbridae > Umbra > Umbra pygmaea. Next base: position 14,777 of record JACXGM010010533.1, on the reverse strand, counting down.
CTACTAGGTGTAGAATATATGACCAGGTGTAGCTCATTAAGCGCTTAACCCCAGCTGTTACAACAGGTATTATTCAAAAGTCTGGCATAAATGAAAAGTCTGGCATAAATGACATGCTATGCTGGACGTACAGTTATGAATTATATACGTCTAGCTAATGCCACTGGCCCCAGGCTCTCAGTGCAGTTCGAACAGAATAGACTACAAATAGACTAGTGTTTATATTCACTTTGTCAGATATTTATATTTTATAGGGCCAATATATTACGATGTCATTTAGCTTAAAACTACATAGTTAAAATGCTTTTAATTCCACTTTAAGGTTAAAAATGTTAAAGTAGTATTGCAATGCAAGTTGATGAAATTCAAGCACTCCCTTCCTCACAGACTCAGATCACTTCTGCTAAAGAGGAAGACAAGGTATTTTTAGTCTAAATAAATTTAAAGGTGCTATTTGTAGAATTCAAGCCATGACAAGGGAAATTACTTTACTTTCAAGTGAACAGCTAATAAACACTGTAAAAACTGTATGTCTTTTATTTGAAAATCAAAAGAAAATATATAGAATACCTAAAGCAGTGCTTTGTTACAAACGCAAAGCCTAAAATGCATGAATTATATTAAAGACAGACTGACTGTGACCAAAACTGTGGGAGCATCACATCTTTATTCCTGTTTAAATTGCAAAGTATGCACTGCAGAGTGTAAGAAATAATCTAAACTGCTTTATCATGAAAAAATGTTCTACGGCTTTTGAAAGCTGGTCACTAAAAGAGAATGTAGTTTTCACTCTTCAAAATTCTACACAGTGCACCTTTTAATATGTTTTACTCTGCTTTTCCTTTATAACGGAAACTGTGCTTCCTCTAATATCAAAAGCCTAACGTAGTTTCCAAAATGTCTTATTTTAGAGATGAGCATGCCTGGAAGGACTAACACACATTATCAGATTGACCTCTTATGATGATTGTAAGTTAAAACTTTATTCATATATAATATAAAATTATTTTATTTTATTTTGGACTGTGTTTATACTGTGCCTGTGTATTTACCTAGAAGTTAAACAATCATTAGTTCATAACAACGTACAATAAGGACATGAGTTCCAGAAATATATTGTATACTAGGGGTGTGCCGGTTTCGGAATTGTTGATGATGGTTATGACGTTGGTCAAAGATGACGGTTATTGACATAACCGTCGTAGCGGGGGGGGGGACAGAGTTGGTCTGTTTATAATGCCTGCAGTATACTTAACGTTCCCGACCGGGGATTTCGAGCCTGCGAGCCAAGGGCGCGCACCACTCTTTGTTTTTCAGTGGCGCATGACAAAACGGAAACAGGAAGCATGGACGAGTTTGAGGGCACAGTAAACTATTCATAATAACACAGTTATTGGTTCATAATAAAACTGTCAAATGGTTCATAACAACACAGTTAAGATAATCTTAGCCACTGTTGACATTAACGTCAATGCTGCTGCCAGTTTTGCCAACGTTTACCTTTTTCTTCTTCTTCTAGTCCGTGAAAATATCAAATTCAGTAGCCTCTCCACAGCTGCGACACCTCTGTTTAGGAGAAGACTGCAACTAGTGTCGCGAGCACCACACATGAGTATAAATAGTTACGGCGCTCCCATGACGTCAGTTTGGCACGTGCCAGGTCGGTAATCTGTAGTATACTGTGCGCTTAAGACTGCCCGATTGCCGGACAGAACTTAATTTGAATTGCCTTCGAATAAATAATGAGCAGACACTATTTACCCGCCATACGTTTATTTAGGATTAACAGCAAGCCAACTAGCAATCAACGTGCTTTGTATTAAGTACCTAAATCACACACAGTTAACAAAAGTACCAAAATTCTCTAAGAGCTCCATTAAAATGAATTAGTAAATTACAAATGATAAAATGTACATACCGTTACCAAAGAATAAAAGACGAATAATGACTATTGTAATAACAGTGGACCATTTTCAACTGCCTTTGAACTGGTGGATGGTTGAGCAGCAGTGAAGCAGTTTAATCAAATGTCCGCGTAGGTTAATCTTCAAGATGTTAACGGAGATTGCTGGTGTTGGCATCTGTAACAAATACAGTTTACATACCTCAAAAATGTTTATATACCTCAAAAATGCTCTTTTGGCTGAAAGATTCTCAAACACAATCCAAACTCTTGTAAAGATCCTTCCCAGATTAGTGGCTGCTGTGATAGCCGCAAGGGGGGGTGGGGGGCAACACCATATTAATGCGAATGGTTTAAGAATGGGATGTCCAACAAGCTCATATGTGTGTGATGGTCAGGTGTTCACATACTTTGGCCCATATAGTGTATGTATTCCTCAAAGTGAAATTTACTGTGCATAAAATTGAATTGTAAAACATATGGCTGACGTTAACTCTTCATGCTTGGTTTTGCGTAAACATTTTCCCTATTCTGGATCGTAAATCTATTCATCCTTAATAAAGGAATAACAATGTTCTTTTTGATTAAGACTCTCAACGCAGTTTCTTTGTTGGCAGAACAAGTTCTAACGTTCACCTGCATGAGTGATTACAGTACCTGTCACTATGGTGTCTATGTGATTGTGATTTGGTAATGTGCAAAAGTGACTCATACATCTGCACATACCGTACAGCAAATGTTTTTTCTAAAGGCTCATTTTCCTATGGATTTAGCTAGGTTGAAAAAGTGTAGAAAACAAAAACATTTTGCATACAAATAAAAAACAATATTCACAGCAAATCGCTAACTTGCCACTTTTTCCCCCAACTTGCAAATATGATCCTTCACTTCAGAGGGTAGGGAACATAATTGGTTTATTCGTTACCTATTATTTCTTTATTATAAGTAGGAAAGTGTTTACACTTCAAAATAAGGGTGAACCTTAATCTGACATCTTAGGTTATCTGTCCGTCAGTCCCTTAAGAGTACATATACAGAACTGGTTGCACATGTACCAAATAAATATTATGTGTTTATTATTTTGAATTTATGGAAAGTGCTAATAAACAGTAATCTTGTATAAATGTGCAGAAGTAGGGCCATATAACAATAGTTTTTTTCCAGGTGTGCCCAAACCTTTGACTCAGTAACTGTATACTTAATTACCATGATTTGATTATTATTGACAGACAACCTAAAATAGTCTTTAAATGATTCTCTCATTTCTATCCCATAGATCTCACTCGTAAGTTGAAGGCAACGTCTTGTGAATTGCAAAGGAAACCTCTCCAAAGTTAAGCTTCCTCATAATGAATCTCACTCCCACATCACACAGTGTGTCTCTTCCTGCTGTTCTTTTGAGCTTCTTGTTGTCGAGCTCACTGTTTGCCTATCCTGTAAGGGCATACTCACTGAAACACTGCATAATTACTAAGCTGAATGTCAACTGTCGACAGAGGAACCTCCAAAATGTACCTGAGGATATTCCACTAATGGTCAGATCTTTAGATGTTTCCATGAATAACATTTCACTGATCAGAGAGTCCAATTTTAAAAACATATCAGTTCAAGATTTCTTGAACTTGTCAAGCAATTTGATCTCTAAAGTTGAAGACCGGGCTTTTCGAAACCTTGCAGCGCTACAGGGGCTAGACCTGGGTTATAACAAACTCACCACCATCTCAGACCACATGTTTCAAGGACTGGTAAACATGAAACGACTACAACTAAATGACAACCTGATTTCACACATTGCATGGTCTTCTTTCCAGAACCTCTCTAGTTTGCTGATAGTGAATTTGACCAACAACAAAATACATCATCTAAAGGAAGTTCAGCCCATTGTGCGTTTACCTTTTTTACAGGAGTTGTACATTAGTAACAATAACTTGACTTATTTTGAATCTATGGAAATATCAAACAGGTCAATTCAGCTCAGGGCTCTGGATTTATCCTGGAATCCTTTGGAAAAATTCAGCCTCACAGCAGATGTTCTTCCTAACCTTCATAACTTAAACCTCTCCTACTGTGGTCGAAATGGAAGCATGAAATGGGACGTAGTAGATAAGTCATTTCTCAGTGGCATTTATACACTAGACTTGAGTGGAATTAAAATATCGTTAGACACTCTAAGTATTGTTCTGCACAGTTTTAGAAATTCTTCATTAGCATCTCTGGCACTTTCTCATTTACGGAATAATACATCTGACTATGTTGATCACGTCACCAATACTGCCTGCCACATACCTAATCTGCATGTACTTCGACTGGAAAAGAACAACATCAGTTTTGTCTCTGAAAGATTGCTGCAGTCCTGCATTCATACAAAAAAAATTGATTTAGGAGATTCTAATATTTCAAATATGTCTGAATCCTCATTCAGATCTCAAAAAATGCTGGGATATTTAAGATTGGAACACAACAACCTATCATCTGTGCCAAAAGCCATAAGGAATCTTCACACCCTCAGATCCTTGGACCTCTGCGAAAATAGAATCAGTAGTTTGATCTGCTCAGATTTTGTCAATCTAACCGAACTCACACAACTCTATCTTTACAACAATAACATTTGTGAACTTGAAAGATGTGTCTTTGAGCATTTGCATGCATTAAAGGTCCTCAAACTAGGAGGAAATCACATACTGACCTTGAATGGTGCTTTTTCGGGTTTGCAAAGACTAGAGATCCTACAACTGCAAGGTAACAAACTAAGTTCCATCAAGAAAGAAGAATTTGAAAATTTAAAATCACTAAAACATCTGTATTTATATGACAATCAAATTACCAGTATGGAAGACGGGGCCTTCGAAGGTATAATCAACCTTACAAACCTTGAACTAACTGCAAATAAAATCACTTCAGGAGCAATAAGAGACAACGTCTTCAAAGGGCTATCAAACCTAAGACGCCTCTCTATTAGCTCCAACCGGATTACATATAAACAGAACAGTAAGCTAACCAATCCACCATTCTACAGTTTGTCTTCTCTCGAATCCCTGGATATGTTCAGCCAGCGTCCAGATGGAATGCACAATCTGCCGTCAAACTTTCTTGATGGTTTGACAGCTTTAGTATCAATCAGAGCAGGGAATATTAATATCAAGTCCCTACACCCGGACACGTTCAAATACACACCAAATCTGAGGTTCCTTGACATTAGCAACAATATATTCACAACACTTGCTCCAGAGCTGTTTCACCCACTCCCTAACCTCAGTGCAATCTATCTGTCAAAATGTCGATTTCAGTCTTTAGATTTCCTCATTAAAGCCAACCTATCTAAAGTGTTTTACTTGCAGATAAGCCACAATGAATTGACAGTAATTAATGACACATTGATGCATTCTCTTCCTTCTCTGACTTACTTGGACATGAATAATAACTCTTTCCGTTGTGACTGTAGCAATGTTTGGTTCATCCAGTGGGTGATTAACAACAACCAAACACAAGTTGTAAATGCCCATCAGTATCTCTGCAAATATCCACTCAATGAAAAGGGCAGTTTCTTGTTGGATATTGACATCCACTCCTGCTCAGGAGACCTTAGCTTCTTCTACTTCATCTCCACAACTTCACTGGTGCTCCTAACCCTGCTGGGGTCTTTTATGTATCATCTTCTGAGATGGCAGATGATCTACGCCTACTACCTCTTCCTGGCTTATCTCTACAACACCAAGCGGAGGAACGTGCCTGCAGCTAATCAGTATGATGCCTTCGTCTCCTACAACACCCACGATGAGCCCTGGGTCCTGGGGGAGCTTCTGCCCGAGCTGGAGGGGCAGCAGGGATGGAGGTTGTGTCTGCATCACCGGGACTTCCAGCCAGGAAAACCCATCATAGAAAACATCACGGACGCCATCTACGGGAGCCGCAAGACCATCTGTGTGATCAGCCGTCACTACCTAGAAAGTGAGTGGTGCTCTAGAGAGATCCAGGTGGCCAGGTGAGTCCAACAAAGCTACACCAAACAAACAGCATTGTGCACAGGAACTAGGTTGATTCATGAGCTTGGGCATTAGACACAACACAGAAATAGAGCAGCTTTCATTGATTTCCATGGAAACTTTCCATAAATGGCGTAAGGCAGAGCCTGATGTCTACAGTGTAGCAGTGCTGTAACAATGTTTAATGATGTGTACACACTTTTACTGCATCCTTGATGAGGATAAAGACATTTCTATCTTCTCTTCAGCTTCCGCTTGTTTGACGAGCAGAAGGACGTCCTGATCTTGTTGTTTCTGGAGGAGATCCCAGACCAGCAACTCTCCCCGTACCACCGCATGAGGAAGCTGCTGAAGAGACGCACCTACCTGAGCTGGCCCAGAGCTGGCGAGCACACCGGGGCCTTCTGGCAGAAACTACGTGTGGCTTTGGAGACCAGAGACTGTGATGATGAGAACCCGATACTAACTGGTGTGGAGTGACTGTGATTGATGTTAATATGTGGTCATGTGGTGACCTTTAACCTGTAGAGACTGTGATTGATGTTAATATGTGGTCATGTGGTGACCTTTAACCTGTCGAGACTGTGATTGATGTTAATATGTGGTCATGTGGTGACCTTTAACCTGTCGAGACTGTGATTGATGTTAATATGTGGTCATGTGGTGACCTTTAACCTGTAGAGACTGTGATTGATGTTAATATGTGGTCATGTGGTGACCTTTAACCTGTAGAGACTGTGATTGATGTTAACATGTGGTCATGTGGTAAAAGAAACATAGCTAATCTACTAGCATGTTGTCAGGGTTCCTGTTATGGGAATCATGCCTGTTCTCTTTCAGTGGCTCCTGTATGTATTTTGATTTATCCTCATGTTTTCGGTTTATTTAGGATTTCCTGCTTCTGTTCAGGTCACAATTCATTTATCCAATGCGCACCTGTACTTGTTAGTCACAGCTACAAACCCTTGTTAATGCGATCAGTATTTAAATTGAGTGATTTGTGTTTGTAGTTGTTTATTGTCAAGTGTTCCATGTGGTTGTGTTTATGCCTTATTTGTCTTCTGGCCCACGTGGCACTATTTCTTTTCAAACAGTGTTTGACAAAAATAACATAAGTTTGCTTTCCACTCCTTATCTTTGTCTCCTTTGTATTCAGCGTTATGGAAAGCAAGAGCTAGCGTATGTTTAGCCACAGTAGTTCAGATCCTTGTAACAAGTACTAATTTAGTAGTATCTATGAAGATGCTTTGCTTTTGTGGTTTTAACTTCTTGTGAAATAAAATGTTTAAAATGGCACATTTGTAATCAGAAATCTCAGCATTATTCATTTTTACTTGGTAATTTGACTAGAATAGAATAGAATAGATTATAATTTACATCAATTGAGAGAAATTACTGTAGGGTTGCGAAGAAGTAGAACAACAGATTAAAAATGTTCTTGTCTGCTCCAGGATTCAATCTAGCAACCATTAATTTACTGGTAAGATGCTTAAAGTGCTAGCCTACCTGCTGTCCAAAACATGCAAACATTCGTGAAGTTATCGGTAACTTTGCATTTTGATAAAATGATGCACCTTTTGATAAAATTATTTCTAACTATGGGTTCTCTGGTCACCCTATCCACTCTACATCTGATGTAGCAGAATTCAATGCACCTTTAAAAGTAATTTTCCATGCCATATTTTATAATATGTATTACTTCTGCTGTCGTACACTCTCTGGACCACTGCTCAGTACATAGTGTATTTTGTTATTATTATTATTATCGTTTTAAAAATTATTTATATTGTATATAAACTTTTTAAGCCCTCTGTGTAGATGTGTCAAGACTTGTCAAAAGAATTTCTCTGCATAGGATGATGTGATGATATCCGATGCATATGACAAATAATCTTTGACTCTGACTTTCCCGGACCTCCAGCAAGAGGCAGGACAAACTGGCATAGCGCTGCCCGGGATTTGGGCTAGATAAGTAAGATTATCTTTCCTGCCACATCGCTCTCCAGCGACTTCTTGTGTCCAGATCGGGTGCCTGTAAATTCAATCACAGAAGTATAGTTGGTGGGTGTAATCATCCCATGCATGGTCTGACTAAAGGCTTTCATGTTGGGTGAGCAGTGTGAAAAGAATTGGCGGCTGGGCGACATGTGGTTGGATCATTAACAATGTGCGTGCCCCTCGCCATCCCACAGATCTGTCCAAGGAGTTGCGGAGTTGCTGACAAGGCAGGAATAGTGGGAATTGGGAAGGAAGGAAAAAAATTATAATAATGTACCAATTAATCAAAGAATGATGAGAAGAAATTGTTTGACGGGTGTAGAAAGTCAAGTCACGCCATCCGTTTGTCTGAATGACAATGGGCTCCAAGGTAAAAGACCCAGGAAGAGCCCATTTCAAAGAGAGAAACATAAAAAAGCCAGACTGGAGAGAACCTATTCTCATTGGCAAACGTGGGTAACCATACGTAATGTAATATCTCCGCATTATGTGACAGACTTACGTAAAGACAGTCATTCAAACGTAAACTCCTACACGAATTGAAAGGCCGTTCTACAGAAATATCGGCAATAGACCAATCGGTTCCATGTGTACAGTATGTATGGGTGAAAACAACAGCTTGGCGGGTTCCTGGCATGAGAGAACACCTGCCATCAATCCCTTTCCAGGTGAGCCAAACTGAAGGTTCACTATTACACTGAACAAAAACCCATTTATGATGAGCTGAACTCAAAGATCTAAGACTTTCTCTATGTACACAAAAGGCCTATTTCTCCCAAATATTGTTCACAAATCTGTCTAAATCTGTGTTAGTGAGCACTTCTCCTTTGTCGAGATAATCCATCCACCTCATCGGTGTGGCATTTCAAGATGATGATTTGAAAGCATGATTATTGTACAGGTGTGCCTTAGGCAGACCACAATAAAAGGCAACTCTAAAATGTGTAGTTTCATCACACAGCACAATGCCACTGATGTCGCAGGTTTTGAGGGAACGAAACTGACAACTCCCACGCAGTGATTTAATGCCACAACAGTTGGATTCAGCACCACGGCCAGCTCCACAGCCTACTGAATGGTTTGTGATTCCTAGCTTGTACTGAACATGTGTTATGAACGAGGGAATACTGCGGGGAAAAAAACAGCATGTTCTCCTCGCCCTGCTCATATGGGCCGAAACACTTCCGATTTTTTTTTTACCTAGTAGTTATTTGCAATCACCTGCTTTCCCAGGTATTAACCAGTCCCTTATTAGAAAGAGAGAACAAAAATCTGAAGTGTTTCGGCCCTCTAGGACCGGAGTTGCTGACCCCTGCTGTAGAGGGTCTCACCTAATGCTAATAATTACCGAACATGAAATCAGAATGAGGTCACTTACTGGGGTTGGAGAAAACACCTACAGGATGGTAGATCTTTAGGAACAACTTTAGGCAGCCCTCTTCTGAATAATGGTAAACAAAACAGTGAAAGACGGTTTAATTCCCCATCTAACTGCAAGTGAAAGTTATACTGATTCAGAATGCTTCATCCGAGCCACTGGCAGGTGTTCATCATTACAAATATAGGCTGCATGTTAACCAAAAACTTATACCATATACCCAGATGGTGTCAGCCAGTGAGTTCTAGTCCCTTTTTGCTGCTTTGCCTCTTGAACTTCCTGGAGTCATTCAATCAACATCACCTGCCCGTTATTTTTGGTGTAAAGATCAACACCGTCCATGTGTCCCAGTGAGAAACATATAGGCAAAAAAATGATATTCTGATGTCATGATTAATTCTTCATGTAATTTTACCAACTTATCCCAAACTATCAACTGCCAAGTCTGCTTGAAGTACATCCTCCATTGAGTAAGGCTCAGCTAGGGCATGGTGTTCCTCCATGACTGAGGCCACATTCATTTTCTGCTCACAGTTCTGTCCACTCATTTTGTTGATGTGGCTACAAAAATTCAGAAACATTCATAGAGTAAATGGCCTGTATGTAGAATGCAGACAGTCATGGAAGCACTCATGGAAGCTAGCGTTCAGATAAACTTTAGAATGGGCAAAATTTAGTGTGTAATGACTGTTGAGCTACATGTCTCAATTTACTGCATATTATCAGTCAACAAATCAAGTCTCTATTGAGCTAATCAAACATACATACTGTTGTCATGTAATGTCATCCAGCATGTTAAAACATGTACTGTATGTAATACACTATGTTACATTACAAGTTCTTAGCATCCACGGTCTCTTTACCAGACGATGTCAGAAGAAGGCCCAGCACAATACACAGGTCTAACTTATACCATCCAAGGTCTCTTTACCAGACAATGTCAGAAGAAGGCCCAGCTCAACACAGGGGTCTAACTTATACCATCCAAGGTCTCTTTACCAGACGATGTCAGAAGAAGGCACAGCACAACACAGGGGTCTAACTCACTATCATCCAAGGTCTCTTTACCTGACGATGCCAGAAGAAGGCCCAGATAATCATTTCACTGAAGTCACTTCAACCATGTACAGTTCAATCTGCTGGCATTGGGCAAATAGTATTGGTGCATTATTGTTGGTACCAATTGATTCGGCTACCATTTGTTGCATCATCAATTAAGATCAGTTAGCCTGTTGTTGAGGCAGCCATGCATCCCTGTTTAAAACACTCCCTACGCTATCCTTCACAGATCTGGTGCTATGCTTCTGATTTCCTGCAGCTCCTTTCTGTGTCTGTTTGCCTTTTTACTACTTTTATATGGGTTCTAACTCATCCAGTTTCATCTCTTGTTTATATCATCTGTACATGATAATCTGTTGTACTGACCAATCTTTCTAGTTTTGGCAACAGCTAATGTGGCCATTCTGTTTTTGATGCTGATTAGAGATCTGCATCTTGCAGTCTTTATGTTGGATCATACCAAATGACGCTAAATGCAGAGTCCAAAGTCAAACATGTTATGTGGGAACACTCAGTGTCACATGACACTCCTGCAAAATTTGTTTGCATCAAATGGGGGAACGGAAATCTGACAATGCTGTTATTCTTGATTGTTTAAATGTATGTTTTGGAACAGCCAGACTTTCATGGTGACAGTCTGTGCCCCTGCTTCATTTTATCTTTGACTTGTATTTTCATATTCCTTGAGTGTACAGCAAATATGTCCATGTTGACTTTACTGTCCTAATACTTATGGTGATCATTGGTGTGGATTCCCTCCCACCCTCACCCTCTCTCCCCTGTCAATATGATCCGGTTTAGAAGACAGGATGGAAATTGATTATTCCTCAATCTCTATCTGTACCTGTCAAATAACAACACATGTACATATCTATAGATTTCCATAATACTGACAGAGCAAATTGTGAATTTCGAAAAGGAAGACTGCACTTCGTTTTGTACAAGTTGAACAGTTGGGTGCGCCCTCTTTGTAGAATAAAAGCAGTAGGGCACGACAGGTAAGAAAATATACGTTTTAAACAATGCAGCTGACATTTATTATACAAAATTTATATTTTATCTACAAAAAGCAGTTGGGCTTCACGATTTTGAATTTTTTCTTTGTGAAAGAACATTTGTTTTTCACGCAACGTTCGTTATTTCACAAAGTTGTATTTAAACACATTCATCTGCACAGACCCTTTGTCTCCAGTTGACACTGCACTCGCGCTAGCTCTTCCCTGTTTTCCGTGAATGAGAGAGTTGACTGATGAGCCAGAACGTTAAATAAGTACTTCAAACGATTTAGGAACATAGACAAATTATAGAATTTCGTTGGTGTTCCCCTTTAATCTCGGATCACAATTAAAGTGTCAAGTCTACCACTAGAGGGCAAACTCTCTCCACATATGTTATTTATCCATAAAGCCTGTCTTTCTGTCATTGTGTTAGGTAAATATATCCTACAAATATATTGATTGTAGACATCTAGAAATGTTGCTAACACTGTGGGATGGTTACACACAAGAACAGCTTCTACCTCAACTCACAACATAGTGCATTACACATTTTTACTCGACTGATTAAAGAAAAGTGAAGACTTCTATGAATGTAAAGCCTATCAAATGTATTACATCCCACCTATAGTTTTTATAAAGTTACGAGACTGTAAAGGGGTTGTATACATTTATCTAGGCAATTGTGTGTAAAACAATTATGTTCTGGGTTCTGATGGGATTTGACAATTGAAACAATGGTTAGAGTTTCTAAACCAAGATTGCCCCTGTTGTTTCTTAGCTAGCTAGTGAAGCAGAGCTTAAAGAAGAGATCAGAGCTAGACACATGCTGTAGTTAATAGTATGGTCTTTTCATTGATCTTTCTGAAGAGCACTGGTTTACTACCTCAGTGTTCGCTGTACTCCTGCCAAATAATGTTTACAAATGTTGAGGAAGTTTAGATTCTAAAGGAAAATGTCAGCTCTTTACCACAGTCTACCTTTGGCAACTGAAAACATAGCTGCCAACTCTGAGACACACGCATTTGATTGGTTTCACACACTCACACGTGAATGTGAAACCAATCAAATGCGTGTGTCTCACAGGGACTGCGTGAGAGTTGGCAGCTTTGTGAAAACTCTATTGGGATCAGATGTTTCAGAGGAGACGATCACCAGAATGCCAGCCTACATGTACTCAGGTCCACAGACCTCTGCTGCCCAGCGGTTGGATCCAATCCCTGTGGGCCAAAAAATTAAAACCTGCTTGGGATTTTATGTCCGGTAGGCTGTGGGACCCCCTGTAAGTATGTGGTGAAATCAAAGCTCACGGGGCATTTCTGAGTTGTATGATTTAAGCATCAACTGGGTCATTCTACAAAATGGGTTCTCTTTGTGTCATAGTTGGCCCACAGTTGTTCAAATTCTAATAGCCTTTTAAGTACAAAGACATTAGTTAAGTTAATAAACTTCAGGACTAGAATATTAATTTAAAAAAATTAAAGTACATTTTAATTGTGTTCCTACATCTTTCGTCAACCCTGTAACTTTAATGGAAACCTTGATTTAATATTGGACTGTGACACACATCACATGACTCAAGATGTGACATCATCTACCTCTTGGAAATAGCGTAGCCTGAGATGAAGTAAGCGTCTCTTTCAAGTATTAACTTTTTCCCATACGTTTGACAGAGGGGGACAAGTGATATATGTCAACCCTGTAACCATGAATTCAAATAGTAATACAATTAAATGATTCATTTCAAGATTATTGTTAAAAACTACAGAAAGACTTTTGGTCTTATTAGCTTAATCACATGGCTAGCAATGGCTAGTTGAGGCCTTTATCGTCAACGCTGTTACCTTTTTAATGAATGGTAACAGTGTTCACGAACAGTATTACTGTATGCAATTCAGATAAATGCATTTATTAATCTACTTGCATCTTCAATAGCATTGCTCTACACCATTTGAGAAACAGAGGTGTTATCGCCAGAGACAGGGGCACTGGTCAAGAATGATGGCATAATGAATTCCACCAAGTATCAGGCAATTTTGCTTGACAACATACCTCAAGAGCCACACAGAAATGGTTCTGTGACAACAAAATCAATGTTCTGCCATGGCTATCTCAGTCACCGGACCTCAATCCTATCGAAAACTTGTGGACAGTTGATAATCCCTCCAAATGTGTTCCTTAACCTTGTGAAACATTACAGGAAGTGGCTCCATGCTGATATCCCTGCTAGAGAACTACTGAATAAGGAGCGCCAATAATTATGAAACCTTGATTTTGGTGAAAGTGATAGAATGATTTTGGTTGGTTCCATTTCGACATTAATAAAGTGCAGTATTTTTCACATATTGATATTTTGAGTTTATCTCTATATTTATATTGTTTATGCTTTTAAAGTACTGTTTGTAAATTGCCAGTCAGGGTTGCCAGTAATTTTGGAGTCCACTGTACATGTTTACTTTTATAATAATAAAATAATACTTTGAATTGTTAAATAATTCGAATTGTTTTCACCATGTTACTGAATTGTCAACCCTGTTACTGAAGCGTCAACCCAGTTACTGAAGCGTCAACCCTGTTACTGAAGCGTCAACCCTGTTACTGAGGTGTCAATTCTGTTACTGAAGCGTCAACTCTGTTATTGAGACGTCAACCCTGTTACTGAGACGTCAACCCAATTACTGAAGCATCAACCCTGTTACTGAGATGTCAACCCTATTACTGAGGCGTCAACCCTGTTACTGAGGCGTCAACCCTGTTACTGAGGTGTCAACCCTGTTACTGAAGCGTCAACCCTGTTACTGAAGCGTCAAACCTGTTACTGAAGCATCAACCCTATTACTGAGATGTCAACCCTATTACTCAAGTGTCAACCCTGTTACTGAGGCGTCAACGTTGTTAGTGAATCGTGAACCCTGTTACTGAGGCATCAACCCTGTTAATGAGTTGTCATTCCTGTTACTGAAGTGTCAACCCTGTTTCTGAGACGTCACCCTATTACTGAGGCGTCAACCCTGTTACTGAGGCGTCAACCGTTACGGAAGAGTCAACCCTGTTACTGAAGCGTCAAACCTGTTACTGAAGCCTCAACCCTATTACTGAGGCGTCAACCCTATTACTGAGACGTTAACCCTATTACTGAGAAGTCAACCCTATTACTGAGGCATCAACCCTGTTACTGAGGCATCAACCCTGTTACTGAGGCATCAACTAGGTTACCGAGGTGTCAACCCAGTTACTGAGGCGTCAACGCTGTTACTGAAGCGTCAAACCTATTACTGAAGCATCAACCCTATTACTGAGACGTCAACCCAATTACTGAAGCGTCAACCCTATTACGGAGATGTCAACCCTATTACTGAGGCATCAACCCTGTTACTGAGGCGTCAACCCTGTTACTGAAGCATGAACCCTGTTACTGAAGTGTCAACCCTGTTACTGAAGCGTGAACCCTGTTACTGAAG
>JACXGM010010532.1:0-26268 GCA_016801145.1 Umbra pygmaea | reverse complement strand
TATGGAAGGCCAAGAGTGCCACAATTCGCCTATATTTGATCACGTTCAACATTAAAACGCCGATTTTATCGCCGTATAATCCCCCAAAAACGCCGCTATTCTCGGCGCTTTTGATATGTGCGGCAAAACGCCGCTAATTACGCCGTAAAATGAACTAAAAACGCCGCTTTTTACGGCGTTCTGGTCAGGCTTAGTAAACGCCGTTTATTTCGGCGTCCAAAAGCTGTCAAAACGCCGCTTTTTACGGCGTTTTAGTCAGGCTTAGTAAACGCCGTTTATTTCGGCGTCCAAAAGCTGTCAAAACGCCGCTTTTCGCGGCGTTTTTCCTCATGTTAATGAGCCATTCCTTCTGTTTTGCATAGTCAGGAAGTTCCAACCAGTTGAGGATACAGCAAGACCAAAGCAATGCATTGATGAAAAGTGGCTGCATTGTTTTACTGTTGATATTCGTTGACTTTATCACTTGGACTGCCAAGATGTAAAAATTGTGAGATGATTGTGAACAGAAAATACTATAATAATATATTTATGCTCTTGGAAGTAACAGTGCTTGCCTGTTTGGAAGTAGCTAGGTAGGTAATGAGTGCCACATCATGCACGTCACCAGAATTTCAATAGGGCATAGACAGATGGCATGGGGCTGAGGGGATTGGATGTGTGTAATTACATTAGCTATAATCTATTACATTATTTGTTATAACGGCTTTAAACCGAGGTAAATTTAGTTGGATATTCATTATTATATATATTCAAAATCCGAAATCAGGTCTGGTTTTCCGGGACTCAGCCACACCATAACCATGCATATGGTTAGGGACCGTCAATAAATGACATACCTCAATGTTATTTACTCAATAGTTTTTAATCATTTGGCTTAGAAACCTCAAAACACTATCAAATTATATTTGAAATCCGAGATCAGGCCACACTATAACCCTGCTTATGGTTAGGGACCGTCAATAAATGACATGCCTCAATGTTATTTACTCATTAGATTTTAATCATTTGGCTTAGAAACCTCAAAACACTATCAAATTATATTTGAAATCCGAGATCAGGCCACACTATAACACTGCTTATGGTTAGGGACCGTCAATAAATGACATGCCTCAATGTTATTTACTCAATACTTTTTAATCATTTGGCTTAGAAACCTCAACACACTATCAAATTATATTTACAATCCGAGATCAGGCCACCGTATAACCATGCTTATGGTTAGGGACCATCAATAAATGACATGACTCAAAGTTATTAACTCAATAGTTTTTAATCATTTGGCTTAGAAACCTCAAAACACTATCAAAATATATTTGAAAGCCGAGATCAGGCCACACTATACCCCTGCTTATGGTTAGGGACCGTCAATAAATGACATGCCTCAATGTTATTTACTCAATACTTTTTAATCATTTGGCTTAGAAACCTCAAAACACTATGAAATTATATTTGAAATCCGAGATCAGGCCACACTATAACACTGCCTTTGGTTAGGGACGTCAATAAATGACATGCCTCAATGTTATTTACTCAATACTTTTTTAATTATTTGGCTTAGAAACCGTAAAACAATATCAAAATATATTTGAAAGCCGAGATCAGGCCACACTGTAACCCTGCTTATGGTTAGGGACCGTCGATAAATTACATGCCTCAATGTTATTTACTCATTAGATTATAATCATTTGACGTAGAAACCTCAAAACACTATCAAATTGTTTAGAGAACACACCCACATGTTGCATAGTCTTTGGTTTTTACCCCCATTATATAACATATAACACTCACTGTAAGTCGCTCTAAATAAGAGCATCCGGTAAATGATTAGAAGGTAAATGTAAATAACAATCTTTAATTATCAAAGGTTTATAAAAAAAATTGTAAAATCAAACACCTTACAAAATGTGAGTGTCCACTTTGAACACATTTTAAAATGAGTTTGTGGTTTCTAAGTCATTCAACCCAAAAACAATCATCATGTGTGATTATCTACAAAAGTTATGATGAGACAAAGGACAATTTTAGTTGTGCATGATTAGTGCCAGCCAGGGAAAGTGTGACATATGTTTGTTGACTTTTTCTGGGCATTATGTAAAGGTCTGGTGACGCCCCTGTGCCACATCAATGCAGTATAATACGTGATCAATCCTGATGGCAGCCTAGTGTTTTAAGTGTTGTTTGCTAGTGAGAAGGTCAGAAGTACGATACCCACTTTTGGTATTATACTATATCAACAATACTCACCCCTTTCAATCACTTCCAATTATTTTTGCACTTACTCTGCTGTAGTTCTATGTTTACAAGTGCCTGACATTCCCAACTGATACTGCACTCAGGCAACACTCACCTTCTCCTGCTACAATACACCAAATATAATCAACATGCCATTCTGCAACTTCTTTGGCAAAAATACTTTTTTAATGTTTTTATCCCCGAAGACTAGAAGATGCAAAAAATTTAAACTTGCACTAGCTTCACATTATTACTTGAAGTTTGATTGATTTACAATAGAAATGACAGATACTTTTGCTAAATTTGTGAGTTTAAGCTTTCTGTACATACAAGACATGTATATTCAAAGTAATCCACTTTTCTGTTTTGATTTTTCAATTTTGTTCCGCCAGCGGGCAGCCTATCCTTTAGAGGTTAACTTGAGGGACAGTGTAGGTTACTCTGGTTAATGTCTCTCCCGTGATGCCATGAAAGAAACAACATTGCGGATTACTTGGATTCCAAGATCTTGTCTACGACCAGCAAGGGGATCAAATTGAGCGGTGAGCTGCTCCATGTCAGCATTGCTGATAATGTGCTGGTTTGGAGGTACGGCGACCCTCTCTGGCCAGTCCAATTCTACATCTCCTGCACCAGAACCACCCACTATTGCTGGCTCTCCAGCAACACCACCTTGTCCTCCACCAAAAATGCTCTCCATGGCAGGAGTGGTCTGGCCCTGCCTTTGCAGGCAACCTCTGACGAAAAGTTGCAAAGGACTCTGATGTCTTTCGGTTCTTAAACCATGGTTGTTCCATTGTTCCACGAAAACTCTGAGATCTCGGTTTAATCGTGGGAGATAGACATAATGCAGAGCCCACATGTGCATTTCATTGTCTATGTCTATTACACCTTCATTCTCCAGGAAGTTAAATAGGTCATAATAGACATTTGTTACACCTCGCCACAAGTCACCCCAGAGCCGCTCTATTCTTTGATTGTGAGTGCTTCTTCCACGGAGAGCACTGCCTCTGTGTGAGCCTCTGAAGATGTTCATCATCAAGCAGACAGAGCTGTTTTCACCACCATGGTCGGTTCGGACTCTTGAGGGCGCACCATACTTGGCCACGGCTTCCACAAAGCTGTCCAACACGGTGCTGCTCCTGTTGTTGTCAGAGGCCCGGAGGAAGACAACCACTCGGCTATACCCATCAATACCCCCATGAATGACGATCCTCCACCTACAACATAAAAAACATAGAAATTAGATGTAAAAAAAACTGAAGCAGAATGTGCCTGTAAAAAAGGCCTGTAAAATATTCACCTGAAACTGGTTAGCGTAATAGTATCTCACAAGTGAGTACACACCTCACATTCTTGTAAATATTTTATTATATTTAGTAGTGGGTGTACAGCTTATGTAACAGTGTAAATTTACTGTCTCCTCAAAATAACTCAAAATACAGGCATTAATGTCTAAACCGGTAGCAACAAAAGTGAGTACATTCCTAAGTGAAAAAGGAAATATTTTGTGTGGCCACTATTTTGGAGCACTGCCTTAACCTTCTTGGGCATGGAGTTCAAAGCTTCACAGTAGTGCTGTGCAATTAATCGAATTTTGATCGCAATTTCAATTTCAGCTACTAACGATCACAAAAACATTGTAATCGAGAATAAACTATTATTTTGTACATTGCATTTTGTAAGAACACTAATTTTTGTCCTGTGTTCGAATGACACGCACAAGCGCACCTTTGTCCCTCCCGAAAGCTAAACTCACCAAGTCGTCTATTAAAGATGCATTTTAGTGTGCAACTCCATTTCCATTGGGTGCAGAGGCACATAGAAATAACACATGCGGTTGCATACTTTTTAGCCAAAGATGTGTGCCCAATCACAGTTGAGAACGACAGGTCTAGAATGTTGTTGCATACTTTGGACAAGCGTTATAATTCTCCATAAAGTACTGGGCCCGTATTTATCAAGCTTCTCAAAGTGCCATTTTAGACTTAAGTGCTGAGAATTGACAACATTTACTCCTACTCTCAAACTTAAGTGTAAAACCAAGTTATCAAATTTCTCAAAGCTAAGAATCACTCTTACTCTCCCAGCTATTTAAGACTGCTCGAGAGGTCTCTCAAGTGGTTAAGAGTTGCCAGTAGGGGCTTGTGATGGCGTAGACAAAGACATGCGCAAATCTTTTAGGAGAGGAATAATGTTTTTTTTTTTTTTTGACCCTGCTTAATTAATTAAAAACGATATTGTTTGGACACAGCAGGCATCATCTTCGTCAGCGACTGAGTGAGGAACGTCATTTCACCAGTGACATTTATGCTGCAATTTATTTTCAGATTAATTGAAGGTGGTGATTATGCTTCGTTTGCAATGCAATGCTGATGATTTGGCCCATCACAACCATCAATAAGCCGAAATGTAATGGAAACAATTATTGCACTTACAGCTCAACACATTGTCACGCGTTTCACTGACTTCCCAACAACACCCCGCATAATCCAACAGAAGCAAACACAATTCATGCAAATATCCGGCTGCCCAAGAGTAGTAGGCGCAATGGATGGCACTTATATAAAGGTCATTGCTCCCAGCGTCAACGACAATGTTTATATGAATAAGAAGAGGTACCACAGCATCAATGCACATGTTCAGTTTGATGCAGACTACAACATTTTAGATGTGGTACCCAAATGGCCTGGGTCTACCCGTGACGCGCGATATTGAATGAAAGTGGCCCGAAGCAGCTGTTTGAAAGGCACTGCCGCCAGAGTATACCCGCTCGTGGCTGCTCACCCCTTTCCATATGCCACTTTTGCAAGCTATTTATTCACAATTGTTTCATAGTTTATTAATAGAACACTGTATCCTAATATAGGCAATATATAATATACCTTCACAGGGCACATCGTATCACACGAAGTGTGGTGGAGAGGTATTGGCGATTGGAAGCGCAGATTCTACATTCTCCACTCAGAAATTCAACTACAGCAAGCAGTGTTTTTTATTCTCTCCAGTTTGGTTTCCTTTTGGAATCCATGGTGGCTATGATTACATCATTAACTCTAGGCTATATTTTTGCAGGTCAGTTAACAGCACACTCGTTTGAAATATTTAATTGAGAAATAGTGGAAAACGTGTTGAAAACCTTTTTTGATCTTTAATTTACAATGTGTATATCATAATGGATTCTCTTGAAAATTCTTAATTGTCAAATGTTTGTTGAATATCATGTCCTCTTATCATGTCACCATTGAATGTGAATTTATCTGAGAATATTCTTAAACAAGAATATGTATTCAGTGATTGGATCTTGCCTATGTCATCATCCAAAATCCCATTTGAGGCACAGCAAAGTGTCGTGAATAAGCTAAGACTGACACTTAAGATTTAGTCCCACACTTCACTAAAAGTAGGACTGAGATGTTTGATAACTAACTTTTAAGCGCAGCTTTGAGCCAAGAATTTTCTAACTCTTAAGTCAAGTCTTAGCAGTGTTCTTAAGAGTAATTCTAAGAAGCTTGATAAATACGGGCCCTGATCTATGGTCTACAGTATTTTATATATTACAGCATGGTGATTGCGGCAGCTCCATGAGTTTACCTGACAGTTTATATTTTGTGTCCTTGCAGCGTTGTTTACTGAAACATTTCTTCAGTATTACATTGCGCATCACCCAGTATCTCTAAGCAACGAAAATAATGACCCACCACTATCACATTCTCGTTCTGTTTTATTTGCGCAGGTGTAGTGTATAGCCATGTAGTACTTTTGAACAATTATTTTACCGACTGAAGAGCCAGGCTTTGTGGAGTGAATTCAGTAGTTTGTTTTAACTGCTGTTTGTGATCAATTCTACAGCAGATTTAATTAAGCACAGTGATCGTGCGCACATAAAAAATCTGCAGGCAAAATAGATAATAAGATGCATTTAGAAGTGTTAATTTATTTAATATAATAAATATAAATAACTTATTAGCAAATATAATTGAAAGACATTGCTGTGTAATCAAATCCAAGCATTCTAACAAACTGTGTGTGCTGGTTACCCTCAAAGTCAGAAAAACCGCCCGCTGCTGATGTCAAATTCCACAAATGGACATTTCCAAAGTCAATGAGTAATCTTTTAAAAATAATCGTGATTTCTATGACTAAAATAGTCATGATTATGATTTTTTCCCATAATCGAGCAGCCCAACTACAGGTTGCCACTGGAATCCTATTCCACTCTTCCATGACAACATAGCAGAGCTGGTGGATGTTAGAGACCTTGCGCTCATCCACATTTCACTTGAGGATGCCCTACAGATGCTCTTTAGGGTTTAGGTCTGGAGACATGCTTGGCCAGTCAGTCAATCACATTTACTCTCAGCTTTTTTTTAGCAAGGCAGTGGTCATCTTGGAGGTGTGTTTGGGGTCATTATCATGTTGGAATACTGCCATGTGGCCTAACACCAGAATTCCACCAGAGACGTCTGCGGTGCATTACGGTTCCGAAGCGACCGCCGGAGCGGCCAGTCTAGTCAATGCTTCTGATTCCACCAGACGTCGACCAAACAACCATTATACAAGTGTTGTCCGGTTAAAGTTGTCGCCGGAGGAGGCAAGACAAGCAATTTGCTCCACCACCATATCCACAAGCACGTCTTGGAATACCAACAATGTATCAAGTTAAGGTCAGTGCATTCAGATTTTTCACTTCATTAGAATCTTTGTAAACAGCATCCTTTTCTTTGGCAAACATGTATTACTACTGGTCTGGAATTATTCTACAACATTCACTCATCATGACAGTAAAATAAACCCTCTTACATCAATCTACTACATGAATTCCTCTCTCAACCAGTAGAAAACACTGGGAACACCAGATTATGCATAAAAAAATGCCATCATAAACCGTGAAAACGGTCGAATTAATTTAAAAAAAATCTCAGATCTGGGAAAGGAGTTCAATTATGATTAAAGAAGGTATTTATATGATGTACCTAACCTAGTTAGAACTTTGTAAAC
The DNA here is from genome assembly GCA_016801145.1 of Umbra pygmaea. Lineage (NCBI taxonomy): Eukaryota > Metazoa > Chordata > Actinopteri > Esociformes > Umbridae > Umbra > Umbra pygmaea. Next base: position 19,035 of record JACXGM010010532.1, on the reverse strand, counting down.
TAATTGATGATAACTTAAAGCGATGGCCTTACTGTCTTAAAACAAGCATCCTCCCATTCAATATACAAAAACTTTGTGAATCCATTTGAGCTAAACTTTTTGTGAAATATGTATGACAAGCAAGTATCAATAGCGTAGTAGGCAGGGCAGTTATCAAGGCGATTGCTTGAGTTTTGCATGTGTACCTAAAATTACAAAAAGATGCATGCAAAACCTTGAGAAATTTGAAAATTTCAATTAAGATAAAAACATCCTGCACCGAAATAGAACACTATCTAAATTCGAAATTCCGCCATCTTGGTTGCATCTAGCACACACACAGCAACTGAAAACGGCTTTTTTATAACAAAAGCACTCTAAATGGACGATAATGTAATGCGAAAAACTTACTACTCAAAACATGCATCTCCCCCTTCACTATTGAAGAACCTTGCTAGTGGGACAGGGGACACCAGTTGAGCGAGGCACCGGATGGCCATCCCGGGTTACTGAAGACTGTTGCATTGATGAGCCGGTAGATTGGTAACTAACTAGCTGCTAACTAATTTTAACAATAGCTGATAGCAAGCGGTCTATCGGAGGATTCAGGTGTTGTAAATATACAAATAGGTTCCCGATTGGTAGTGAGTTTCCCAAGGTTAACATATCTCCCCATTCACTATTGAAAAACCTAGTAACTCAATTCGCCTTTGGCTAAGACACACCTTAGAATGTAAATTGACCAATCACAGCGCAGCAAAGAACAAGCTCCCACAGAGGTCCGACACTTTTTCACAGCGTTCCATTGACTTTTAACACAGGCATATCATATTTTTGGTGTTGGCAGGCTATTACCGTCGAGATTTTATCAAAAATATGGTTAAACTTGTGCATGGGGCATTTGTAACACAGATATGCGTTTCCCAGAGAGGTTGGAGGGGGGTGTCCATTTTTTTCCATTCCCAAAACCGAAGTCAAATCCTGACAAGTCTCGTCTTTGGATTAAACTGTGTGGACGTCCTCCCAGTCAGCTAAACCCCTCAAGGATCAACAGTGCTCTAAGGTAAATTTTCCTTTTAACCTTACTCTGAATTTATACTAGTTAGACAGTTTTATGCTGTTTTAGGTTATGATTTCGGTTCTCTACCCTAATTAATGAAGAATCAAGGTGCTAGCTAGCAAGCAAGCTTAGCGATAGTTTAGTTATCACATAATTCAGGATTGTATGTTTTGACTAGAAGCTGAATGTTAGCTAACTTTGTTATTCAAGATACAAACACCTGACGTTAATGTTACAGACACGCTGTTGTGGTAGTTTTGAAGGTGACTAACGTTACCGCCACCAATGATGTGCGCGCAAAACCCTGTGGAGCTAACCAAAACATCACCTTGTCAGCTAATGTTACCTAGCATACCGGTTGTTGATACGCTAGCACACGCTGCTAATAAATACAACGTTGTACTCGCGTAGTCCGTTTTATTCGTAATTACGATTATACAAGTGAATAGAGACCTACCCAGCTTTGCATGAACAGTGTTGCTCCTTGATATTGTTAGTCCCAGCCTCCGTCTCGATAAGTAGGATATGCGGTAGTTCTTTTTTTTTACTGTGACCGGTATGCTTTTGCGGCTCTATTTGGATGCCTTGTTGTTCCTTGCGTTTCACCTCTATGTCTTAAATATAGCCTTCGAACGCATATTGCAGCCCCTTTTGCCTACTTCTATCGGACACTTTACTTGCTGCTTTGTAAAAGTTTGATAAAATTTCAGCAGGAAGATCTTTCACAGCATAAGCCATGTTGATACCAAACCAGAGCCCAGATAAGTTTGTCGGACGTAGCAACAGTAACTAAGGGGGGCGGGGCTTAGCCAAAGGTCAATTTGACCTCGATTTTTTTCTAAAATATTAATAATGTACAGTAATTACAAGCATCTGACCATGTTTGAGAAGTATCGGACCATTTGGTTCAATCTTGTTGATGCAGTTCGCCAGGAAGCCAGCAGCGACATTAGACTAGTTTGGGCATTAAAATGAATGGAGAAATTAATCACAAAAAAATTCTAATTTCATTGATTTAAAAAATACAAGCGACCTGCACAATAATTGGACACATAAGGTGTAACTTAAAGAAAAAAAACCTTGCAATGTGGTGTTCTTGATCGAGTTCCGAATTTGGGTTAAAAAATACAAAATAATACAATTTACAATATCAATATATTGATCAAACACTTTGTGCAGTCAAAACAAAAAATTACGAATAATGTGAGTGGTTTACTCACTTTTGTGAAATACTGTGTATACCTTATTAATTTGTGGTTCCCATCTAGGTGCCACAAGGAGTTTGGTCCGGCAACACGGTATGCTCTTCTGTGCAGTTGCTGTGACATTGCCCTTAATGCAGCAGCTTCTGGATTTATCCTTTTCATGCTGTCCCGCACTCTACCTCTCTGTATGCGAATTTGTTGCGCCCGCAGTTGTGCCCTGACAGACTCTGGGCCAATTTTGTTGTTTCCAGCTACAATCTCCTTGATGAGGTCATCTAGCGCAGCATCTGAGATGGTTGAGTATGACCCAGAGCGCATCAGGTGAAACTGCCTGAAACATTAACTCATTGTGAATTTATGAGACATACTAACTTGTATATTAAAATGTACGTTCCACCACTAACCACACTATCATGTCTACAAACCCCCCTGCAGGATGGATACATTTTAGACTAGATGGCACAGACAATATGTAAAAAAATAGATACCTTAAATGTCTTCTTATTGTGCGCAGAGATACATTAAGTATCTGTACCATCTGTTTTGCTGTGAAACCACAGGTCATTAAAAAAGAGAGTTGCTCTCTGGAAATTCTATATTGCGGGGGACCTCTGCCTCCAGTCAAAATAAGTGGGGCCTGGTAGCCTGTTTCACCAAAAAAAACATTTAGATTAGATTCAACTTTTGTTATTACATAGAGTGAAATGTAGTATGACAACAGAATATAGTTTGGCATCTAACCAGAAGTGGAAATAGCAGTAATGTTTAGAATAGGCACACGTACAGTATAGTACGCAATGTAATAACAATAATGAACAGTAGAGGGTTGATATGAATATGCTTTGACAATACTGAAAGTGTGAAATGAATTAACAGAGCAGGAAGCAAAAGGGTATAAATGCACTGCAGGTCACAAAAACATACAGTGGAGAGAAACAAAAGGAACAGTCTGTGCATTCAAACCGCTGCAGTTGCAGATACTGTATCCACTGGCACACTTTCGATGTAACAACTTACAACAACTGATGAACCACTTAAAAATCATTAAAACAATTAATTAGTTGAGAATGTCAGGAGTACCTAATGTTCAGCAATTCATACTCACATTTCTGGCTAAAATGCACAGTCTGGTTTAAATTAGAGGTTGGCTAATTAAATCGGACAGGCCGATTATGGCCGATTATTCGTTTTTACAATAATTATTAATCTGCATTTTTGCTCGCCGATTATGGACAATACTTTTCTTGGAGAGAAACCAATTCCTCTGGTGTTACAATCCCAGCTAGCATAGAGCTGGCGGGACACAGGCGGACCAGCAGAGGCAGAGCTGGTGGTCCGCCAGGCGGTTTGCTCATCGTTTAACCAGCGGTCCACTGTCGGCCAAGAGGTCCACCGGCAGGTGAACAGCGTTTTAGACCTTGAAAAATAGTCTAAAGTAAAAAAATACAAGCTTTTTTCTTTAATATATATTTTAGAACTGAATTCAATTTTGAATTTTAAAATTAACTTAACTGTGTTTGTATTGTATTTGAATGTTGTTGTAACCAAATTTGTAAATAGTTTAAAATATTTTTCATTAGATAGATATCTAGAACATAAGCCTAGACTAGGATATAGCCCGTATATGCATCCGATGGACTAACTGGAACAATAGTATGAGTGTGTAGGATTCCCAGAGGACCTTTGTCAAAAACTTTGCTCACCCGCCGGAAGACCGCTCATTCGCCAACACTCCCGCTGGTGGACCGCCCGTTAAACGATGAGCAGAAAGCTAGTGGACCGTCAGCTGTAACCGCCGATGGTCCGCCAGCTCCATGTTTGCTGGGATTAGATAGCAACTCACATGGAAGCTGCGTGCAGCCAGCCCATCATCTCATTATTTCCCCCACAATAATATCATAATTAATCGGTCGAATAATGGTACTATCGGCTTTTTTGGTTTTCCAATAATTGTTAACGGTATCAGCCTTAAAACATCATAAATCGGTCGACCTCTAGTTTAAATTTCTTCTCTCCAAAACAAAACTACTATATGATAAATCATCACATATGCAGCCATACGATAGGTTTACCTTGTTGTTCAGGTGTGGTAGGCCAAGACATCCGGATTTCATGTATGTATTCTCGAAGTTGTTGAATTAGAAGATCCGCTGTACTGACGTTTAAAAGCCTTCCACGTGACCACTGTAGGCTCCTTTCCATGGTCTCTAACCTGTCAGTAGGTTTGTTGAAAATTTTTAATTTAATTTAATTGGTAAATGTGAAACAAGCACCCAAAATTACAGATAAGGCTACATGCAAAAACCAACAGGATGAGGAATTTCGGTCTGCACTATCACCAGCATATCCCAGTATTCATGATGTAACGTTATACTTTTCTGAATGGCTTTCCTTTTGTAATTACAAAAGCAATTATGGATTATCAAATTATAATTTACCTCATCAGTGTGGATTGAACCACAGAAGATTCAGCGTCTGTTTGGAGGAGTCTTGTGCAGTCATTTAATGTGCTTTTACAACGCAAGATGAAACTCATCATTGCCATTGTGCTCGATACTCTATGAAGGTGGCCTCATAGTAACACAAATAAAAAATACGACGCAAGACACAAAGGCTATAACACGAATGCAAAAAAAATAACAGAAGCTAATAAAAAAAGCTACACAAAACCTAATGTTACAACACAAATAAAGAAGCAAACGTTAGAACACAAATACAAAAGCTAAGTGAAATATAAAAACTACAAAACAAATGCCACACGTAACACGAACGGCAAAAGCTAAATTCTCTGCAGTACTCTGCCAAATTCCGAACCTTCTCTGGCAAATTCGAACGCGAAAGCAAACGTGCAAGATTTAAAAAGTCCTTCTTCTTCTTCTTATTCCTCGGGATTTCACGGCAGGTGTCATCATACATGTCACATTACTGCCTCCTACTGGTATATTTCCTGCTACTAGTATTAACCAGCTGCTATTTTTCTATCCCATTCCCACTACACCTTAAGTTAGTTTCAAAATGTCTAAATATTTCAAAATTTATATTTTTCCCTCCCTTCTACCGTGACCCCACATCTTTGACCATGATTTCCACTCGACCTAACTTCTATACCAGTTGTGAAATGTAATTCATTATATTTGCTAAAGTATTTTCCTTGAGCCTTTTCTTTTAATGTCACTTCCTACTTTTACTCTTGCTACATTTTAGAGATTAATATTGTAGTTTTTACTCCAATTCATTAATCTGACAGCTTTAGTTACTAGTTACAGTACTAGTAACTAAAGTAGTACAGTAAAAATATAACAAATGAGTTATACAAGTCCAGCTGAAATGATTACACCATTAAAAAAACTACTGTTTCAATCGTTTCTGCTTTCTAAAAAGGGAGGATTTTTCTGCATCAATACTTCCATATATATATATATATATTACTTTTAAGATATTAAGCACTACATTTTCAATGCAGGACGTTTTCCTGTAACAGAGTATCTTTACAGTGATGTATTGGAAGCCTACACTTACTTAGTTAGATTAAAGTATCTGAATACTTCTTTCACCAGTTTAATTCCACTTGAACATGACCCTTCTTTCTATAATTCCTTCATGAAATCAAAACATGCTCCTTCTGCAGTGTCCTATTAACTGACTGCAGCATAGATTGATGCTTTCTTATGAAAAATTGTACTATTTCATCTGTGACCGATCCTTAATTTAGACTACTTGCTCATTTCGGTTAACCCATTTTACACTCCTCATATTTAGTTTTGTATTGCATGTAAGGTACTAACATAAATGCCTGTAATACTTGTAAATTGTATTTTCTTGAATATGGATTGATACCCTTAACATCAATCATACCATTCAATACCATCAACTTACTGTACAAAACTAGTTGCAACCACAACTGTCATACCCCTTTTCATCTTAACTGATGTTTTAAGAAAACAAAGCTTAATCCCTAGAACCTAGTGGTTGTAGGCCTAGAGTTTGCATTTGTATTGAACCATCTCTGCAAACGTTGTACTCATCTTCTTCGTTTTACTCGCCGATCACTAGGTATTTTTTTTAATTATAAGTTTAACATTTTAGAAATATAGTTAATACTTATTATATAAGCATGTAATAATATTAATATTATGTATACATTTTGAAAAAACTACTGAAAAACTGGCCCTCTGTAGGGTGTCCAGTAAGAAATTGAACCAGAGATTTCTGACTTTGAGATCCATGAAAATTTATTGGAATGAAAGGTGAAATACAATTCGGCCATTAATTTGACTGATGTTGAATGCGGTACTGAAATAAAAATAAAAAAGAATACACATTACTGCAATAAGCGTCTGACTTACTATAAACATACTGTTGTTAAGTTACTTACTACTTAAAGAAACTATATGTAACCTATATATATATATATATATATATATATGTATGACCTGGCTCAAATAGTCAACAAAGTGGGAGACAAGACCATGTTAAATAATTAAACAATACTTTGTTTAACCAAATGGAACCAAATTAGACCAAATTAACTAAATACAGAATGTAATGTGTAAATCAGTGGAGTCAGTGGTGTAGGGTGTGCATGAGTGAGTGAGTGTTGGTGTTGTAAAGTGTAACCTCAGCAAAAGGCAAACCTAGGACAACACAAGACAAGAAAACATAATCTAACCAAACCAAACTAACCTAAACAAAATTAGTCAACCATTAAGGGCTAATACGCTAGTGGCCTGGAGATCGGACCCTTCTTGATGGAGAGCTGGTCTAGTATCATGGATAACTAGCGGGATTCCATGATATATATGGCTGAATGCCTTATGCAGTTCCAAAGGTTGGAGACTGGAGAATTCCACTCTCCATGTTTTCCTTCCAAACCTCGTACGAGGCGTGGATGGGTAGTCTGAGGACAATGCTGCAGGTGTTGGCCTCTGGGAAAATGCGTTGTGGCTCCCCCACCTGCGCATGGAGGAACTCCAGTTGCGGCTCCACAGGGAAGCCCAGTCTGGGAATGGCTGAAGCCCCTGACGTAAACACTAACAGTGTTTCCAGGGTTAGTGGATATGAAGACAATTCTGAAATGAAACAGGAAAGTGTATGTTTTCTACAGACATACAAGGAATATTTATAGACATTTTTATGTAGAGTGTAATGCTCAAAAAGATAACTTGGAAAAGTTAAGATTAAATTTAAGAACATGGTATAGCAGTGATGGGATGACTCGCATGTTTTATGTCTTACCTTCCACTTCCAGGAGCCAGTCCTTCCAAAAGCAGATAGCTCGGTTTTCTGCAGCTCTTCTGTTGCTCCCAAGTGGAGACATGCGAGCTTTGAAAAGTTCAGCAATGTCTTTGGCAGTCAGAGGCCTCGGATGGTGCATCAGGATCTCATTGAAGATTGCAGAGTGTCTTTTCAATAGGCCCAGCAGTCCCAGGCACCCCAATCCCTCTTTAAATCTGACAAATACAAATGATCCGGAAATCACACAAATTGCATCGAATGTTCTGCCATATGTACAGTATTTCATTTTCATAGACTACATGTTTAAACTCACTGATCGATCATTTCCTGCAGCCTCCCCTCCAGATAAAATTTGGTGGCTGACTGGACAAGGGCGTCTCTGTCCTCCAGGCTTCTAATGTATCTGACTGCCCCTAACATGGAAAGCTCGTCAGAAGCCTCCATGATTGCTTCCATGGCTTTTTCTTCTGTCTCAGCAGATTGGATCTGATTGGAATTAAACACAGAACATACTTGCACATGTGGACATTATCTAAAGTTATGACAAGTTAAATCATGTGAGTAAATTGTTTTTTCCTAAACATTCTCCAAACCAGTGGCAAGGGTGTTACTTCAAATAACAAGTCAAATGAATGAAAGATTGTCCGAAACGAAGAAAGTACTTACTTTGAGGAGCTTATCCTTAAAGGAATAGTCCACGATTTCATGGATTTGAGGTTCTGGGGCAGGTAGGCCACACACTTGGTGGTAGAGCCTTTGTGAAAAAAACTGAGGTTCTACACCTCCATGGGCAATGCACACGGCTATCATTGAGCCCACCAGCCTGTATTTTCCTGAATACAGAGCTAACACAGGTTAACAGAAGCAGGAGAATTAATTTAATTATATATTCACACAGATACAATGTCAAATATCATTAAGTTCATTGATAAAAGAGTTACTGTTTATTACTGTCATCTCACCTTGACAATTGCAAGCCAAGATTTTGTTCCAGTCAGGGCCTTCAAAGATTTCATAGGAGTGAATTTCCCTCATAAGAAGCCTCAAAAACTCTCTAGTTGGCCCTCCTTCATCTGCTGCACCCTCTCCAGTGCCTTCTGAGTCTTGGAAAACTACATCCAGTTTTGACCCAGGGTCAAACCTCCTCCTCCCAAATGCCCGGAGGGCACCTTCCAAAACCCTGTCCCTAATTATGTTGATTTGGTTGGCAGGGGTGGTGAAATGTATCACTTTGTTGGATAAAATGGAAAGCAGGTCCTGGAGGTTAACTCTAAAAAACAAAATATTCCCGATTAGATGTTTGTCATTTTCAGTGTGCTTAACAAGTTTCATCAGTAAATGTTAAGGGCCAACTTACTCGTTATCCTCCAAAATTACTATTGGAGGAGAGGGAAGAGAAGGTGCTGGTTGAGAGGTGGGTATGCCAGGAGCAGAATTGCCAAACATAGTGGATGTTGTGGGTGCCGAGGGGACAGGTGCAGAAGGGCCAGACATCGTCAATGGTGTCGGTTGATACTCAACTGTAAGGGAGGCCTACACATGTATGCATATATGAATGTTAAGCTTTTATTGTTTATAGATCTTACGGAATGTAAAGCAGAATTTTTATTATCAATGAATATTGTAATGTAGATGCATAAAGGCTTTGTTTATGCTCAATAGCCTTTGTTGCTTGGGACACAGTAGTGAATGTGTACATTTTTTCAGATAAACATATTTGATCTGTTGTGTTCACAAATGTTATTGCTTATCTACCTTTGGACGAATGTACAAGTTGGATCTGCCCAACATGTTGTCCTCGCGAATATTCCTTGGACACAGGTCGTTGAGGGTGATAAAGCAGCGCTGTTGGCCAATGAGCCTACACAGTTCAAATTCCTCAGGGATATTAGGTACTTTATCCCTGAGGGCCTGTATAAACTGTGCTGGATCTAAATCAAGTGTCACAACAACTGTGCAGGTGGCTGAGATATCTGAATAAAAACAAGACAAGACAAATAATTATACTGTCATATATGGGGTTCATTGTGGGAATCATATTCAAATGCATGTAAATGCAGGAACATTTAATACTCTTAACATAATTGCTAATGGCCTCCAACCCTAAAAGGAATTACATTTATTAACATGAAGAGGGAGAACAAGACACACATGTTGAATCTTAAAGAAAACTAATACAACAATATAACTAAACACAATAACGAAAATTAGTTTCACATGAAAAAAGTGAGCAAAAAGTTTGTAGTTAAAGTAAAATAATAATATGATAAGAAATAAACGTAGACTAATATAAACTACTCTGACCAAAACTGCTGCTCCATTTAAAGGATAAAGAATGAGTGAGGGGGAGTACAGACTGTCACAATGTCCCTAGTGTCTGTGTGCTTGTTCTGTGTTTCACCTTGTAGTGGTTTCTCCCCTATGTGTTTTGTTTTGATTATGTTTTCCCGCTCTTTGTGTCACATGATCCCATCAGATGTTTTGGTTAGCCTATCAGTTCTGTTGTTTAGTCCTCACCTGCACACCCTCCCCTCATTAGTATGGTATTTTGTTCTGTTTGTTCAGTGTGGTTCATTGTTTCTGTCCAATTCTATCTAAATAAAACTCAGGACTGGTAAAGACGCGCCTGCCTCCTAAATCTCTCTTGAACCGTGACACAGACACTAAATACAATTCCTTTACAGCTACAATCATGTACATATTGTGCCTGTAATGTGCCTGGTCGTGTGTAAGCACGTATATACACTGTAAAAAAGCCAAATAGCAAACATAGGGTTTACTCCATTTTATAGGTTGAGTAAACATTTATTGTAGGAAATATTACATTAACACGCAATACTCAGTTAATCCAACACAATATTTTATACATTGGCACAACTGTGAATAATATATTTAGTGAACCAACAATTTTGAGTTGACTTCTAAGTGTATAAAAACAAGTTCAGTCAGACAGGAAAAATGTGTTCATTCCACCTTGAAAACACTGTCACGTTGACTCAAAATAAACATCACTTCATTCGACTAATAATATTATGTTGATTCAATGGTTTATTTTCAGTAATGCATGCCATCTGAACTTGTTATTTTCAGTTGGAAAAACTGAAGCGTGTTAAAATAACTTGGAATCCTTTGCTTGACTTAATCAATTTTTTTTAAGGCAATAAGGTAACTTATTTTTTTAAGTTCAGGCAACTAGTAATTTTTTTAAGTGTATTTATGCGCACGCACACTCACAAACAGACACATACACACCAGAGTAATGAAGTGAACCTGGGTGAAAAGATGAGGAAATGAAAGGAGGTAGGTGGGAAAACATCTTTACTACATTTAATTATACCTACATACTGTATACCAGCCGCGGTTGGTGGATCTTTATTGGGGAGGACGGGCTCGTGTTACGCTCGGGACCGGAGTGAATGGAATGGTGCGCAACGCACGAAACCCAGTGTTTTTCGTTTTGCACACTGGGTTTTGTGCGTTGCGCACCATTCCATTCACTCCGGTCCCGAGCGTAACGCAAGCCCGTCCTCCCCAATTAAGATCCACCGACCGCGGCTGCTGTATACGGTATTCATTGGCCACTTAGGTATGATAATTGTACACTTTTACTTTAATGAAAATATGTAATCATCCTATAATGTGGATGTAACTCAGTAATGTATACAATTACTGTAACTAGGCATATTGCAAAAAATGAAATTGAATAACCGGGTTCAGTGTCTTAACGAGCCAACACTGGGCCCTTATGCAGGATTATCAAGGCAGGCCCTTTACTGCCTAATGCGATAGGGGGCCCCAGCTGTCAATCAATATCTTCCAATCACTCTGGCCCCTGATTGGTACGGGCCGAAAAGCCACTGCATGCCCTGCTTACTGATAGTTACGCTACTGACCGGGTTGCCCATTTATTCATTAAGTGAACTGTGATGGAAAATTGTTTTGATTTAATACATTCACAGCAATATCAACATTTTCTTCTCAAATCAAATTACAAAAATACATTGACTTACCACAATGAGACCTGAAGACAGTTGTGTTCTGTTTCAGGACCGACACTTTTATTGTCATCTGTCGTCGCCTTCTTCTCTCTCTTCTTCTCAAGGGTCCTCCCCCTTCTTCCCGCTGAAAAATTTGAAACCTACGGATAAGAAGTACCGATAGCCTTGTTTTCACTAACGTTATCTACAATATTTGGGACATTCTACCAGAAATGTACATTTCCACTTCTAAAATTTTTTTAGGGGAACATTAAGTTATTCTAAAAACTGAAAGTAGAGTCATACTATGAACATGTTAAAACTATGAGAAACACATACCATGCCATCTCAGCATGTTTTATATGCCTTTCACCGCTAAAATGTCAGGCCCTGTCACACAACTTGGCTCCCATTTTCTATAGATATTGTTATATGATTTCTTTTTTAAGAGTTAAAATAGTTGACGGTTCTTTAATATCTTATCCTTACTTAATTTAGAATAAAATGATCTCCCGGGAAATGCTTGTACAAATAGCAGAGATGGAGAAATTACTGAGTGCAATTCATTTTAGTTACTTTTTTGAGTTATCTTACCAGTAACCATGATTTGTCATTTCTTCACTCTTTCTATTTCTTTTACAGGTCACCATTAAGATATGTCCCTTTACTTGATCATTTTGGTCTTAAGTACAAACTTCCCAAACCTTGTGAACTTAGAGTAACTCAATAAAGTAACAAAAATAAATTGTACTTAATACATTTTCCACCTTTGAAAAATAGTAACTTTTCTTAAGTAAAATATGTCCATATTTAAGAACGTAACGTTATAACAACCCAGGTAGCAAAACTGATCTGGGCCGGATCTGGCAAGTGTCCCAAAATGTCTGAATTATCTGGCTGCAGTTATGATTTAAACACTAAATAAACCCTTACCGGTCAACAAGTCCTCCTTGATTTTCTTCCTGTTGATTGAGAACACGGTCGAAATTGGCGTTCAAACGATCTCTCAACTCCATTAGTCTCCTATTCATTTCCTCAGATTTTCATCAACCGTAAGATCAATCAAAAATGATTCGAAGAAAAGGCGGTAAGAAGCTATAGTGAAAAAAGGCGGGTTTCAAATGGCGCGCAATTTCAAAGTACAACAATCCATTTTCTCTGGTACAACAAAAATAACAGGCTATATTCTTTATCGTTACCACATCTGGCCAATTAGTTTTTCAAACACCAAGAAACCAGTGTCCGTGTACCACCGAATTAAGGAGAGGAGAATTTGGAAATAACTTTTTGAAATTTAAAAATAAGATATCCTACCGCTTATGGAAAATTAATAGATCAGATTACCTGGATAATCAGTGATGATGAGTTATATAGCCTGTTATGAAATTAGTTAGGGTGACCATATGTCTTAATTTTATTTCAGCAACAATATATTACGCTAGCAATACAAACAAGGATTTTTTTTCACAATAATAGCGCTCATCTATTCAAATGGATGAAATAATCGTTAAAAATTCATTTTAAAGCTAGTGAATTATAATAAAATAAAATTGTATTGTGTGTTTAAGGAACAATTATAATAGTTTGATAGGAAACTTTTTCACTTTTCTTTTTATTTCCTTTTATCAAGTGCAGTCATACGGTTGCCTATGTCACAAGAAAAAAAGACTTTGATGTTACAGTAAGGTGCCACGGGGTTAGTCTACTAGAGAACGGATAGCAGTCCACAGATATCTTTCATCCTAACGCTAATACATGTGAGATAAGGTCTTTATCTCAGCAACCACATATATACCTGCTACATTTGGTAAATAAATAAGTAATTTTCACATTGCAAATGACCATTGCATTAAAATAAATAAATAACAAAAATAAAATAATACTGATATTGACAAGAATATATAATATTAAGGAAAGATAATGAGAAAACACACAACATAAGAGTGTGCAAAAATGTGCCTGCACAAATCCATATAGGAAATAAAAAACAATAAAAAAAATAATGATATAGCAACCCTCTAGGTTATGTGTGTGTTGCTTAAAGTTCAATCAGATATATTTGTCAGGTTCACAAAATTAATTGGCAGTTTGTGTGTTGAGGAAGTTCCTGGAGGTGCTTTTGACCATTGTTGACAGTGTGGGACAGATGTCCAGATGTCCAGATGTGGTTAATGTAGGGGTAAAGGGAGTTAGTTAGGGGGCTGGGTCTAGCAGGTTAAGTTCTTGCTAATCTTTTGTCCTTTCTCTTTTTTTACATGTGTGGCAAGACATTGATTAGTCTAATGTGGCATGGGCTATGGCCAAACAATAGCCTAATAAACCGGTGGTTCCTGTTGTGGAAATTTTTTCATTAAACTATTAGCGAGGTCATTACAATAATAAGTACATTATGAATGAAGTGTAAGATCTACATAAAATTCATTTCAAATGGAAATGTAGAGCAATACATGACCATTTATTTAGGAATACATCTGCTTTCAGTTGTAATAAGGCTGTTGTACGTTCCATGTTATAAACGTCTTGGATTCTGTCCCTCCATTGTGTAACTGTTGGAGGGTGTGGCTTCAGCCAGGAGGCTGTGATTACCTTGTTTGCTATTAAAAGAAGGACTCTCAACAAACATGTTTGGCTGTTCTCTTAAAGATCAGCTGGCAGTACCCCTAAGCACATGTGAAGTGTGATGGTTCAAGAGGTAGATCTATACAGAGACATTTATTTATTTATTTTTCTACATTTTATCAGTACTTTGATAACTTTGGGCAGTCCCAAAATATATGCGTATGGTGGAGTGGAGTTTAAACCATAAAGCTCTACATTTGTCTCATCAGACCACACGAACTTCCATGATTTTCCACCATCATTTACCAATACATTAATTAAAAATCCTACAATATGATTTTCTGGATTTCTTTTATCATTTTGTCTCTCATAGTTGAAATCTACCTATGATGAAAATTACAGGCCTCTCTCATCTTTAGAAGTGGTAGAACCTTTGGTGGCACTAAATACTTTTTTGCCCCACTGTATGTCTCTTTCTGCAGGTAGGATTTGGTTGTGTCGGGTTGCCTCGAGTAGGTGAACTGTAGTCAAGTTTAAATGTTCTGCATCATCGAGTCCTGGGGGACAGAAAACATTGAAAATCACTAAAATATTTTTACCAAAAAATTTGAAGAAGAATTTGCCATAATTTTTTATATTTATGGCATTTTTTATATCATGCACATGGTGTAAAGAGAAGCCCTTCCTTTCTGCAGAATGGCATGTTGATTATACTTGGTGTATTGTCGCAGGAGAAGGTAAGTGTTGTAGTAGTGGGGTAGAGAAATATGATTAATATGCACTTGAAATTAAAACATTAATAATTGATATATTCCCTTTTTCCCCCTGAGGCAATGTGCTGAGTATAAAGTAATGCCAACTGGAGGGTGTTGTGGTTAAGGATCGAAACACACAGTGAAGTTTGGGGACATCCTGATGACCTCTCTTCCAAGCCAAGGCTTCATCCATTAGAAATGGGTGTATGTTGGCATCGTAGATGTATTATACAACTAACTATATTATATATATATATATATATATATATATATATATATATATATATATATATATAATTTCTTAGTTGTGTACTTACATTACCCTAAATGTTTCCACCAACTTTCAAACCCAGAGTAATTTGTAATATAATTTGAAGACACGGGACGTTTCATTTTGTCTTCCGTCAATGATGTCATATAAGCTTTGACTGCTCTAGTTGCTCTAAGTTCCAGGGAACCGCCAAACAAAATGTGAATAAAGTTATAATATTTTTAACAATACATTACTTTGTCAGTGACATTTTTTTCTGCTGGAGACGCTAGATTGGAAGCTTGTCATTGACGACGATAACAAATCCCATGATCCCACTATACTTCCCGACGTCATCCAAGAACATCTTTTGCTATTGTTTTGATTGAGAGACCCCTAGCGACCAACAACTACATATTGTAAGTTTAATAAAGAGAAAAAAAAATTGTATTGACCTCGTTGATATATTTATAAATCTGACTCCATATATGTTTAAGTTAGCTGAGCAAGATCACCTGGGCTCTAACAGACGTTAGCTTGGAAACTGCTAGGTAGCTAGTCTAGACGCCCCAAGCAACACTAAACATGTCCTATGTTTGGGGCTAATGCTGTCTTCGCTGAAACCTCCTCAACCAGCAGTAGACATTGTCGATATCAGCGCGACCCTACGACCAGGAATGCCTCTGGAGGCTGGATTGTTTGGTAGGAGCCCGGCAGTAGGAATCCCACTTAAAGGAGGCTGAACATTCTAACCATGCTCAATTTCCACACTGATTACCTTCTTGAGCCAGAGGTGGGGATCCAACTGGGGTAGCCGCATCTCAGTGAAGTCACATTAGAGAACCAGGATAGATCGCTAGCAATGTACGTGTTACTAATAGTAATCTGATACTAAGTGTAGGCAGTTACAGGATAGCAGTCCACCTGAGATATTTTAGGAATAACTTAGGCAGTCTCAGACAGAACTCGGTGTAAAAGTAAATAACATTTAATTCCAGTAGAAAGGGCTTGAAATTACAACACTTTAACCGGACAATGAAATACAAATTATATACCCAAAACAGTTCACGCTCCTGAATACAGGTGAGGTATCCTTAGGCTTAACAAAACTAAACAGTTTTATCCTATTGATCTACAATGACACACAACTATGACAAATAACTTGTCAGGAGTATCGTTTACTATAAAGACTCCTCAAACTAAATAAAACCATAAGATTTAGCCTCTCTGCTCAGGTGACACCCACATTTCTCCCACTGCATAAAAATATGGGAAAAACAGTTCACTGGACAGAGTGGAAACAAAAGGACCGGTACCACCCATTTACATGATTAGATTATTCACAAAGTTTGGGTCACCAGCGTGGCCCTAACAAAGAAACAGGCTACGCACACTGTATGCCATTTGAATATCCACCACAGTAAGAAAATAGCATTTGTCTTGCTCCTAGTAAACCTGTGAAAGATCACATGACCTGTTCAACCTTGTAATGTATGTATAATAAAAACTCCCTTTATGGTACAGTCAAGAAAACATCAGCATCATATTATATGGTACAGTATACTGTTGAGTTACATCAGTTGAATCTGTTGTCTTCACCCATCGGGCAATGACTTTGTGTTTCAATAAGGTGTGAAAGAATGCCAGCCCTTAGACCAGCTGTTGGAGTCATGCAATAAAATCAGTCCTATAAAAATTTCATAATCCACTGCACTACAGTGTTGCTTGAATACACTTTTAGTTGGAAGTGATTGAAAGGGGTGAGTAGTGTGAATATAGTATAATACCAAAAGTGGGTATCGTACTCCTGACCTTCTCACTAGCAAACAACACTTAAAACACTAGGCTGCCATCGGACACTTGCAAGGATTGATCACGTATTATACTGCATTGATGTGGCACAGGGGCGTCACCAGACCTTTACATAATGCCCAGAAAAAGTCAACAAACATATGTCACACTTTCCCTGGCTGGCACTAATCATGCACAACTAAAATTGTCCTTTGTCTCATCATAACTTTTGTAGATAATCACACATGATGATTGTTTTTGGGTTGAATGACTTAGAAACCACAAACTCATTTTAAAATGTGTTCAAAGTGGACACTCACATTTTGTAAGGTGTTTGATTTTACAATTTTTTTTATAAACCTTTGATAATTAAAGATTGTTATTTACATTTACCTTCTAATCATTTACCGGATGCTCTTATTTAGAGCGACTTACAGTGAGTGTTATATGTTATATAATGGGGGTAAAAACCAAAGACTATGCAACATGTGGGTGTGTTCTCTAAACAATTTGATAGTGTTTTGAGGTTTCTACGTCAAATGATTATAATCTAATGAGTAAATAACATTGAGGCATGTAATATATCGACGGTCCCTAACCATAAGCAGGGTTACAGTGTGGCCTGATCTCGGCTTTCAAATATATTTTGATATTGTTTTACGGTTTCTAAGCCAAATAATTAAAAAAGTATTGAGTAAATAACATTGAGGCATGTCATTTATTGACGTCCCTAACCAAAGGCAGTGTTATAGTGTGGCCTGATCTCGGATTTCAAATATAATTTCATAGTGTTTTGAGGTTTCTAAGCCAAATGATTAAAAAGTATTGAGTAAATAACATTGAGGCATGTCATTTATTGACGGTCCCTAACCATAAGCAGGGGTATAGTGTGGCCTGATCTCGGCTTTCAAATATATTTTGATAGTGTTTTGAGGTTTCTAAGCCAAATGATTAAAAACTATTGAGTTAATAACTTTGAGTCATGTCATTTATTGATGGTCCCTAACCATAAGCATGGTTATACGGTGGCCTGATCTCGGATTGTAAATATAATTTGATAGTGTGTTGAGGTTTCTAAGCCAAATGATTAAAAAGTATTGAGTAAATAACATTGAGGCATGTCATTTATTGACGGTCCCTAACCATAAGCAGTGTTATAGTGTGGCCTGATCTCGGATTTCAAATATAATTTGATAGTGTTTTGAGGTTTCTAAGCCAAATGATTAAAATCTAATGAGTAAATAACATTGAGGCATGTCATTTATTGACGGTCCCTAACCATAAGCAGGGTTATAGTGTGGCCTGATCTCGGATTTCAAATATAATTTGATAGTGTTTTGAGGTTTCTAAGCCAAATGATTAAAAACTATTGAGTAAATAACATTGAGGTATGTCATTTATTGACGGTCCCTAACCATATGCATGGTTATGGTGTGGCTGAGTCCCGGAAAACCAGACCTGATTTCGGATTTTGAATATATATAATAATGAATATCCAACTAAATTTACCTCGGTTTAAAGCCGTTATAACAAATAATGTAATAGATTATAGCTAATGTAATTACACACATCCAATCCCCTCAGCCCCATGCCATCTGTCTATGCCCTATTGAAATTCTGGTGACGTGCATGATGTGGCACTCATTACCTACCTAGCTACTTCCAAACAGGCAAGCACTGTTACTTCCAAGAGCATAAATATATTATTATAGTATTTTCTGTTCACAATCATCTCACAATTTTTACATCTTGGCAGTCCAAGTGATAAAGTCAACGAATATCAACAGTAAAACAATGCAGCCACTTTTCATCAATGCATTGCTTTGGTCTTGCTGTATCCTCAACTGGTTGGAACTTCCTGACTATGCAAAACAGAAGGAATGGCTCATTAACATGAGGAAAAACGCCGCGAAAAGCGGCGTTTTGACAGCTTTTGGACGCCGAAATAAACGGCGTTTACTAAGCCTGACTAAAACGCCGTAAAAAGCGGCGTTTTGACAGCTTTTGGACGCCGAAATAAACGGCGTTTACTAAGCCTGACCAGAACGCCGTAAAAAGCGGCGTTTTTAGTTCATTTTACGGCGTAATTAGCGGCGTTTTGCCGCACATATCAAAAGCGCCGAGAATAGCGGCGTTTTTGGGGGATTATACGGCGATAAAATCGGCGTTTTAATGTTGAACGTGATCAAATATAGGCGAATTGTGGCACTCTTGGCCTTCCATA
>JACXGM010010531.1:10122-26234 GCA_016801145.1 Umbra pygmaea | reverse complement strand
CACATTCAGCACCTTCCCTTGGGACAGCGCCTTGTAACGTCGCACTTAAGTGGCAGCTTAAGTGCGACGTGTTAAGAAGATTCTAAGGGAGACTTCGGGGAACACACTTACGAACGTAAACAACTTCTGTAAGATATATCTTTTAGAGTCTTCTTAGCGGGCTAAGAGTGAACGTTATCGGGGAACCGGGCCCAGATTATTAGTTTACTAAACGAGAACGACCCCTCTCCACTCTTTGGATTTCACTGAAGTGTATATTACAGGAATTAATCAGACATGATGCAATATGCTTTATTATGTTGCATGTCATTTTTTGGCATTAAATGATTTCAAAACACAATCATTTCTACAGTATATCGGTATGGAGGAACAAGTCTGTCAAAATAAGAAATAAATATATAAATAAATAAATGCTCAAAAAATAAATAAGCATACGATTAATTGCACGATAAATACAGTACAGTAAATAAATAAATGTAGGTAGTAATTAAATTATACAATTAAACATTAATGTAAATATCACTTTAAATTAGCTTCTTTATTTATTCACCTTTGTAATAATTACCTTATTTATTTATTGTCCTTTATAATCTTCAACTTTATTTATTAATGACTTGTTTTTTAAATGTATGTATTTATGTGTATGTAATAATATTTTTGTCTGTTTTATTCTTCCTTTGTATTTTTTTACCCTATTTATTTCTTCAACGCTATTTATTTCTCCCTGTCCTTTTTACATTTCTGTATGCATTTCTGCCTCATTATGCAAATGAGAAGGGGCTGTGACTTAAGGTGTCAACTTCTGCCCATTGGTTGGTTAGCATTATACTTCATCGGTTTAATCTACATGCTACGGGCCAGTCGGCTACAGTCACAACAAAGATGGCTATTTACAATGAGGTTATCAGTGTTGATGGCTGTTTGACACTGACAACTGCATTGGACAGACATTCAGTTTTTGTGCTCTTACTGCGTTGTCATTTTTGGTGATTTTGAGGTGATAAAAACTGTAAAACTTATGTCTTAATAAGCTCTACAAACTACACCTAAAAGTGGAAGAAATCGAAGAATTGCCACAGAGCTATTGAAGGTTACATCCGCGAAAACCGAAAAACATCAAGCTGACTTCAACATGCTGTTCTGAATTGTTTCGGTGTCGCAGTGGTGCTGCGAACCACAAGGTGAATGAAGCAGTTACTGCTTCGGACGTCAAATTTTATGTGATTTTTCGTACCAAAGCAAATTTCAGAGCAGTGGTTCAAATGGAATTGTAGTTAATGGTTTGAAGAACGTTAAGAAATTTCAGTATCAAAAAGCCATCAATACTGATAACCTCATCGTAAATAGCCATCTTTGTTGTGACTGTAGCCAACTGGCCCGTAGCATGTAGATTCAACCGATGCAGTATAATGCTAACCAACCAATGGGCAGAAGTTGACACCTTAAGTCACAGCCCCTTCTCATTTGCATAATGAGGCAGAAATGCATACAGAAATGTAAAAAGGACAGGGGAGAAATAAATAGCGTTGAAGAAATAAATAGGGTAAAAAAATACAAAGGAAGAATAAAACAGACAAAAATATTATTACATACACATAAATACATACATTTAAAAAACAAGTAATTAATAAATAAAGTTGAAGATTATAACGGACAATAAATAAATAAGATTATTATTACAAAGGTGAATAAAAAAAGAAGCTAATTAAAAGAGATGTATACATTAATGTCTCATTGTATAAATTAATTACTACCTACATTTATTTATTTACTGTATTTATTGTGCAATTAATTGTATGCTTATTTATTTTTTGAGCATTTATTTATTTACATATTTATTTCTTATTTTGGCAGACTTGGTCCTCCATATATAGGCTCCGGGGGTATTCAAATTATTCCCTATGAGGTCCGGAGCCTGCTGGTTTTCTGAACTTCCTCATGAATTGCATTCACCAGGTCTAAATAAAACATAGGGTAAGGTGTTACAATGAAAAAATGGACTGGAACTGGCTTCGAGGTCCAGATTTGGTGATGAGGGGGCTACACCAACTACTGATACAGATACAGTAGCAATGCTAGTTAACTTGTGGCCAAATGCATAATACAGGGTTATCATTAACATCACATGTAGCACATTGCTGTATTATTCAATGTTGTGTAATGCTATGGAGGTATTTAAATAAAGTTTAACTTCTTGAAAAAGTATTTTAACATGTACAAATTGACCTGGATGTACGGAAAGTTTTGGTGTTGGTTGGTCTGAGATGTAGTTACTGAATGCATTTTGTGCCAAAGCCACAGTTTAGCCCACAGTCTGCTTTTGTGCTCACTGTGTGAAGAGTTTTGGAAAAATGACCTAAGTATTGAGAAATGGGTCATAATGATTGTAAACAACTATATACAAAATGACACAACACTACAAGCCAACTCTTAATCAGCAATAAATTCCTGAGAATTGGCGGTTTGCTAAACAAATAGTTTTGTATAGATAAAGGATAGCTAGTGTCTTACATTAAATATTATGTTATAATGGTGATCAATTAGTCTAATAATTCATTGAAATGTTAGTAGAAGACTTTTACCGAAGTACATATTTCTGAGTAGATTTTACTTTTACTCCAGTAGGCTATAACTGTGGCCTAGTACTAATTTATCCACTAATCAATAGCTTCTGCCTGGCTCAGCCCTGTCAGAAAGTTCACTTATGGATGATGAACAAATATGCATGAATGGAAAACATGTTTTCATATATATAATATGCACTAACCCCTCTCCTCTCTTGTTCTTCTTGTATTGTATTGTCTCAGCATTACTTTGTTGTGTATCCCTGTTAGTCTCATTATTCTCTGTAAAGCAAAGTTTAAAATTATAATAATATGGGTATGAATGATGGCTTACCATGTGTTTGTCTTTCACTGCACTTCCTTAATTCTCTTATTAAATAAATAAAATCATCTACTATTACAGTTAGGCTATATATTTGAGCTACACATTAGCAAGTTAATATAATAACTTTGTACAGTACATAACCAGTGCTTTTGCATGCTGGCTAGCTACTGACTGAGGGTAGAGCTACTGTAGATAGCTAGACACCGGACTAAAACAATTTTCTTTACCGTTTTGAAAACTAAGTTCCAAGAGTCTGCTTTGTTTTGGAAGAGTCTTTCGATGTTTAAAGCAAACACATGAGTTAGCTAATATAGTAGCAAATGCTGACGTCATTAAGAAGGTATCTTTGTCTGGCACCTCCTCGTCTGTTGCATCTCTACCATCAGGTGCACTCAGGAGAAAAGACTTCTGAATGCGCTATTGGAGGTAAATTCATCATGCGTTGAGAGTACACATTTAATGATTCCACATTGGCAAAGAGGTTGGTGCGATTCGAATTTAGATAAACATTATTAACACATTTACCTTTTCTTTTTTGGCCGTAAATCATTAGACTCACCCACACACTGTCTGTTAACGTTACGGATAGCCTTCCAAACCTAACGAAGAAAAAAAGAGGTGTTTGATGGCTTATGTCATAGGCCGACCAGTGCTATGCCATTTGGGGATGGGGCGCTCACTGATCACTCTATATTTCTGAAAATCCTACACGCGGTTGTGACCTGCACTTCGTTAGTGCTTTCTGATTAGCTTGTGTTTGTTTTGAAATAAGAGGCTGCTGCGGCCCACCTTACTGGTTGGGCAGAGGCTGCACAGTTTGACCACTGCTCACAGCGACTTAAATATTTGTTCTTCGTTCACATTTCTCATGGGGGACCAATGGCTCAGTGGTTAGAGAGTCAGACTTGTAGTCAGAAGGTTGCCGGTTACTTGCCAAATTTCTTTGTGTCCCTGAGCAAGGCACTTTACCCTAAGTTGCTCCAGGGGGATGTCCCTGTATTCACTGTAAGTTGCTCTTAGTCTGCTAATTCAGGGTTTCCCAATCCTCTCCTCGAGCCCCCCCAGTCAGGCCATGTTTTAGTATTAACCCTGAAATGGCACACCTGATACAATTAATCAAATGCTTAATGTGTAGTTGACTAATTGAGTCAGGTGTGCTAGCTTATGGTTACGACAAAAACTTTGCATGTCTGGGAATGACCAAGAAGAGGTTTGGGAACCCCTGTGCTAAATGACTCAAATGTAAATGTTAATTCTTCCAGGTCAAAGAGGGGGTGATTCCATCTGGCACAAGGTTGACCTTTTGGCCATAGTTTTGGATTCAGAAGGCTCTTTGCTACAACATGAATAAATGAAATCCAACATTGTGAGACATTGATTGTTATGTATTATGTCATATTGTACAGGAGCTGTTATTATCTACTGAGCTGTCAAAGCTTGTCTTGCAATCTCACACACCCATAGATGAAAGCAACATATTAGCTCTTTCTCTGAGGTAAATCAACTTCCGGTTCTAGCACCGTACGGCAAAGCACCGCAAAAGTTGAATTATTTCAACTCTTGCGACACACCCGCCGCACCGCATCCACATTTTGCCAGTTCAGGTAGATTTGCCGCAGCGGTGCGCATTGCTTACTACTGAAATGAATGGACTTCCGCCGCAATGCAACCAGTTTTCCGGACCTGGTGTGAATCCAGCTTAAGTCTTGCTCATTGATCTGCATGAATGACCGCAAAACCTCTTGCCATCGAGGATTCCAAGTCACACTTCAGCTCACGTAACACATAGTTTGTGGTTTGACTGATCAAGTCTGTTTTCCGAAGATGGCGCCTGGCTGTATACACAAATGGTAGTGTCTTTTAAACTATATTTCTAATAAACTGTCTGTAAACTTACAAAGTTCTCACTGCTTCGGATTGCATGTAGGGAGCCTCATTATGCTACCGTGGAAGTGTGGTGCTATTTTGAGCCTTGTTAGTGGTACATAATAGCTATTTATTTTTACTTCATCCATGCCGACACAACTAGCATTATAAGGTAATTATCAGTTCGCACTAAAACTGGGCACATTCGATTAGCATGAAAACATATCCCAGAGAACGGTCGACTTTGTACCAATGTGTTATTAACCCCTAGGTTCATTTTGCGCCGGGGTTGTCCTTTAACTAGTTACCGAATGTCTGAATCTTCAGTTCCACTCGTACTGAGCAGGATTACTATTGCAACAATACATCATCAGTAGGGTAAAATTAACCCGTCTCATGACGGTCTAATCACAGCTCTCATTCCCTATTAGTGGGTGATCAATCCAAGGCTTGGTGAATTCTGCTTCACAATGATAGGAAGAGCCGACATCGAAGGATCAAAAAGTGATGTCGCTATGAACTCTTGGCTGCCACAAGCCAGTTATCCCTGTGGTAACTTTTCTGACATGGCAGTAAATCTAAAATTTTCCATGGGTGTTCATTATGGCAGCACCATGCACATTCAAAGCATTTCTTTCAAATGCAAAACTATTTTGAACGTAAATTTAAATCTTGCTATTATTATGTCCAACACAATTCTAGTCAAAACAGTGAATTATTAAAAAAACTGAAGCAAACTGTTGCTTTTATGCAACCCCCCTCTATAGCATGTATCCTACCTGGCTGATTTTTTATCCAGTGGAGGACCAAGGATTCTGATGGCAAATTGTATGTTTCTCACTCAATGCTCTACACTATCCTAAAAATAAATCTGCAATGAGCAAATTAATAAAAATATTTGGATAAATTCAATTGCTATACAATAAAGTACTATATAGACATATCAGTTTCCCTAAATAAATTGCCTGATAATCTCTTTAGCATGAGTCATATAACATGCTACAGTCATCAAAATGTGTCACTAGCAAGTATGGTTTTCACAATAACTATAATCAAACATACTACTCAGAAAACACTAATCACATACATTCATGATCAATAACATGATTATTCCTAATAGGCCTATTCATGTTAGCTCGCAGCCTATACTGTACCTAACAAACCTGAGTGGTTTGTTTGGCTTTGGCTAAAGGAAAGTTAACTGATTGTGGCTTGTCTCGTTAAAGAGTAGACTACCTGTGTTCTGATTCATTGGGATGGAGTTGACAGAATCTGTTTTTAGTAAAGCTGTAATATCATTCCCAGATACTGCTCAATCCTCTCTCGCTCTGGCTCAACTGTGGGTTGGCCGGTTCATAGTTTTTATCAGTGAAACAACCGCTTTCTTGAAGCCGTTCCAATGTGCATTGCGAGTTTCCAGTTCATGTTTACTACACGCATATCCCCACCATCTTACACACAGCTGAATTGTGCTTAAAATGTGAGTAAAATGTAACCTATGCAAGGTAGTAAGCTAAGTGATACAACGTATAGCGCCAATTGACAAAGATTGACAATGAAGCGTACCAGGAGTTTATCAGAATTGCTGGTATGCAACAAAGATTCCTGGTATGCTACATTGTAAAACAAATATCTCCTGGTACGGCATACCAGTGAGTACCGGCCCACTTCAAGCACTGGGATCGGTGGATACACAACCTGGACGAGGCAGAAAAAGGAAGCTATCAATGGCTGCAACCAGATTTCTGAGACGGCAGGTTATGAAAAACCTTAGATTGACTGCAAAAGACCTGCAGCAAGACTTGGTGGCAACAAGGTTTGAGGTTTCAGTGAGCACAGTAATGTGCGTACTGAAACCAGATGTCCAGGCCAGAACTCCAAGGTGTAAACCACTACCGACCCAAAAGCACATTAAAAATGTTGCTCCAGTATGCTCAAAATCATATAAAGAACCCTCAAAGGTTTTAGGATTCTGTTCTGTCCAGCGATGAAACTGAACTGTAACTTTTTTAGAACGATGGATCAGCAGTATATCTAGAGGAAGAAAATTCTGCCCACAGTAAATCATGGTGGTGGCTCTGTGATGCTCTGGGGCTGCTTTGCATCCTCTGGCACAGGAAATCTTCAGCGTGTGGAAGGCAAGATGGATTCATGGAAGTATCAGGAAATCCTAGGAGAAAACGTCATGCCGTCTATGAGAAATCTGAAGGTTGGGCTTCATTGTACCTTGCAGCAGGATAATTATACCAAGCATACATCAAATTCCACAGAGGCTTAGTTGCAGAATTAGTCCTGGAAGATTCTTTAGTGGCCATCACAGTCACCTGACTTTGCTTTTGTAGATTAATTTCGGAAAAGCATTCATTGTGTTGAGCTATTTCATTTGCTGGAAGTCTGTACGTTTTGACAATAAACCTGATTTGCAATGGGGATTGAATCATTTTGATTACCACTGTATGAAATATTATGGTTGACTTGCCTCTAGCAATTCATTGTGGCAGCTTGGAGGATTGTGAGTTCAATTGAGGTAAAGGTCTGGAGACTGCCTTCCTTCTGACTGTGTAAAGGTCCGGGTTAAGCAGGCAGCATGGAACAATCCAGAATGACACTGGAGATTCTTTGGAAGACAAATACCCTAATATTGACTGTCCTGAGGCTGCTAGGAGTTGCTGCTATGAAGGCCTTGAACACGAATACGATATCAGAACATTGGGCTAAAAGTAATACAAAAAATCTTACTTTATCTGAGTGCCATTTATGCATTATAACTAAATCGGATGAAGATAGGAATATTTAATTGCCCAGAAGCCTCCCTGCTGACATAATCCAGCGCATTCATTAGATGGTCTAACGTGTTACCCTAGAGAGATGTGTTTCGATCTTGGCTACAAGCTAAATTGTAAGAAAGGCTGTGTATTCTTTATGTTTTCATTATTTCACTTGTGGTACCCTTTCACACACACCAGATAGAGCATCTTTCTGTTTCATCTTTGCTCCCAGCTTAGCATATACATAGTAATAAGATATGTTTGCAATACCTCTACATGTATGAGACTGTGTATGGTTAACAGCCTTCTGATACAACTGTAACATAGCTATCTCCCGTCAGTGACAAACGGCTTTGCTGCTTCCCTCATCGCTCGTGATGCAGATGAGGGCCTTGGAATGCTGCTATTAACATCAAAGTGCAGTAAGAGGATTGGGGTGGGGTATGAATTTGGAGGTGTAGTGCAATGTAAATGGTGAACTTTGATGAAAATGAAGATGTGTCTGGCTGCTGACAGGAGGAACAGACCAAGTAAAATTATCATAAATGTTTTAGAATATACCTTTAAAATTTACAGACCACAAGCCCCCACGTAGTTAATGTTGTGAAGGCGCCAGTACAGGAGTAATATCTAATTAAACTTGAATTCCAGTAAATACAATTGTTTGGATTAAACTGTCATATTTAGATTCATTACATTTCTTGTAAGTAGCTGTGCATTTCAATATGCTTTACTGTACTCGATGAATTACGTATCATTAATCAGATTATTGTTTAAAGCAGTGTCTGCTAGAAGGCGGGATCTTAGAAGATCATCTACCAAATGTCTGCTCCTTTTGTTGTTTATTATAGTCATTATTGTGTGTGAAATGTCTGTCCTAATAATAAATACTCAGATTGATATGCTTCTAGAAAGTCTCCTGTGTAAATACATGCTTAATATTGTATTCTAAAGACATGTCAACACTGTAAGTCATATTTCATGTTATTTACAATTTAAATGTAATCTTTACTTCTGAGTCATTTAGCAGACGCTCGTATCTAGAGCAACTTACAGAAGGGGAGTATATACATTTTCAAAAACCTCCCCCCCTTGGTGGGATGCGAACACACATCCCTGGTGGTGCAATATACTGTATTCCATGCACACTGTTATTTGTTGCATTTCTGAATAATGCATGTATATAGTTGTTTTGAGTAAATTCATTTTGTCTTGTATTCTCTTGAGTAATGTTTTATTCATGCCTTATTGGTAATCCTAAAGGTAAATGTTCTTTCATAAACAGAGTATATGCTAAACTTTAACTTTACTTGAAACGTCTTATATATTGTATCTTACATAGCTGTCTAAAATGTAATAAATAAGTAAACTAATCCTGACAGGGTCTCTACAATACAATCAGTCACCAAAAACCCTTATAAAAATAATCTATGGTCATTTTCAAGACTGTGATGCAAAAATCCACACTCATCTAACACACTCTCAAACCTTTAGAGCCCTAAAAATGAATAGTGGACTCATCCGAATGAGGTTAAATTGCTTTGTTTACTATGCCCCTCACTCATCAGTCATGTAATCTTTTATTGTGTCATTCTAAGCTGGACATGTTTCTTTTTTTTGCCTATCACTCAATGTGACAGCTTTTTAGTATGTGTGTTCTTCACATTATTTGTAGTGCTGTCAAACGATTAAAATATTTAATCGCAATTAATCGCATTAATGTCATAGTTAACTCGCAATTAATCGCACATTTTTATCTGTTCTAAATGTCCCTTGATTTCGTTTTGTCCCATTATTTTTTTCAAATTTTAATGTTCTTATCTACATGGAAAAGTGGATCGGCTTGCTTTGTGCAAATGATTTTTATTTAACGCGTTGCCCGCGAGTCAGACAAAGGTGCATAAGCTACCTAGCTTGAAACTGTGTGTGACAGCTGAAACATAGCAGCAGACCGCAACAAGATAACTTACATTAATTACTATCCCATTAATCCTCCACCGGAGAATGTTCTGGGAAATGATTTAGAATGTCTATGACAGAACTTAGTAAATGAATAATATTTAATTCCAATGAAGGCGCATCAAAGTACAACACTTTAACCGGACACAGAATTACACAATTATACCAAAAAATTACATGTCGCTTACACTTCTAAATATGATCTAAGATCTAAGCATGTCTTATGCGGTACAGTCTATCTAATACAACATTTATCCAACACATTTGCTATGGCACACTCAGACGTGTCGCCAGGAGAGTCGTTACAGAAATCTCATCAGTTTAACCTTAAACAAAGACTTATATTTCCCTTCGAGAGGGGCAGCCCACAAAACTCCCGCTGCATACGAAATAAGCATCAGTTCACTGGCTGGGATAGGAGAAAACAAGGACTGGATTTGAATATCTTCCAGAGTGGGAGCAAGCATTTGTTTTCTCCTAGAACCCCGTGGAGACAACATAACCTTTACAAGTAATACTACCAAACTCCCTTTATGGGTGGATCACAACCAAAATCACATAGGTACAGGTTAAAATGTGTGACATACATTGGTGTTTCCCCCTTTCCATGCATCTTAATTCATCCCAGGAGGGATGAGAAACCAGCTGTTGAAGGAGTCAATATTTGGATCTTATAAACATTAATTTCCCACTACACCATTTGGCAATTTTTTAAAAGGAAACTTTCCATTCAGAATTTTATTGGCATCCATTTTGGCGTCTCGCCATATATATAATTATATATTATAATATATATTTATAATTTGCTCTAACAAAGGGCTATAACAAAGACTGACTTCTTATAAATTGGGGAAGGCCCTTTCCTTTCCCAGCATGACTGTGCCCCTGTGCACAGTCCATAAAGACATGGTTTGATGAGTTTGATGTTGAGTATCTCGGATGGCCTGGAAAGAGCCCTGACCTCATCCCCTTCGAACACGTTTGGGATGAATTTGGAAAGGGGAATGTGAGCCAGGCCTTTTCATCCAGCAACAGTGCCTGACCTCACAAGTACTCTTAGCTGAATAGACACAAAGTCCCTCACACACACTCCACATTCTTGTGGAAAGCCTTCCACGAAGAGTGGCAGATGTTACAGCCTCCATATTTATGCCCATGGTTTTGGAACGTGATGACCAAACAAGATCATATCGGTGTGATGATCAAGTGTCCACATACATTTGGCTACACTGCAATTTATTAAGTCAAATGAAAATTATATAAATAAAACATTTTGTTGGTCTACACATGATGTATCTCCAGTTCACTCCTACACCTTCGACCCATTGAACAGAGGACCAGCTAGGTGAACTGCTGGCCATGTTGTGTAGGTCTACTGCCCACCTCCCTCAGTATTCCCTACACACTCCATTTGTCTGCCGGAGGGGAATTCTGACTAACAAAAACCTTCACATAGTCAATACAATGAGACGGTACTCTCCCTCCTACACTGTTATTCTGCGTAGGAAATGCTGAATGTTAGACAGAAACTTAAAATAAGTTTTGTTCCTAGACGCACGTGTATCAAGCTTTTGAGAAATCTGGGCCATTTGGAGCCATTGCTTTCTTTGTCGATTCATCAAATCAGAAATAAAAGCTTACTTTTACATATCAGATGCAGGTGAACCAGACTATAGTATGTGCTGCTCTCATTTGTCTAGTAAAAATATTTGACATGACAGACAATACTTTTTACAGTAGGTATAATACAACCTACAGTATATACAATAGAGTTATATCAGTCAAATGATATCATCTAAGGGACAGGAGGATTTCCTAAGTGTAGATACATAAAGCACCTGGCTCCATCAAGATGCAGTAGCACATTAGCAGATCTTGTGAACTAAGACCTAATTATTTCTTGGTTTTAGACCCCAGTGAGTTGGAGTTGTATGGAATTACTTGGAGGGAAGGGCTGACATTTACCACTAAACCTCCCCTTCTTACATCTTCCCTAGCAGCCGCGGTCGATGAATCCTAATTGGGAAAGGCCGGCTCATGTTACACTCGGGACCGGATCGAATGGAACGGTGTGCATGCACCACACCCGGTGTGTGACGCACCAAACCCAGTGTGCAATACCATTCCGTTTCCCCCAGTCCGGACAATAATATAAGCCTATGCCCCCAAATTAATTAAGATCCACTGACCGCGGCTGTTCCCTAGCCTCCATTCCTCCTCTGCACCTGCTCCACTTTCTCCTTCAAACCTTGGGAGATTTACAACTTCTCACACCAACTTCTAGCCAGGATCTTTCCTTCCTCATAGAATTAACTCCAAAATGTCATTTGAACATATTTCATGTTAGCTCCCCTGCCATCTCTGTTTTTCATTCTCTTTAGCGTTCAACATTGACTCAGAAACTGTTTGCGCTGTTTCTTTCCCGTTCTCTCACTCTCTTTCTCTGAATCTCTTTCTCTCTCTCACTCTCTTTCTTTTCACTCTCTTTATATTACTATTTTTTTTCTCTTTCTCTCTCTCTCTCTCACTCACTGTCTTTTTTGTCTTCCTCTTCCACCTCTTCCTCCCTTTGCTAGCATGTGGAATATGTTCTAGTGTTGTTCACACTGGGTCCCTGTGCCAATATGTGACCCTCACTGTACTGGTTTTAGTGTGTACTCCTCCAGTAAGGATCAGGCGTTAAACCCCCATTCAGGAAAGCCTTCTGATAGGTGGAGCTGGAACAATCCTAATGCAGCAGGGGGCTGATATGAAAGCACAGCAAGTGTTAAATGTGTCAGAACAGAAGTCTCGGTGCATGTGTACTTTGCCAGAACATGGCGCATTTGATCAAATGCATAACCAACAGACGACTGTTTAGTTACATCTGAGAGAATTTGCACACATTCATGTGCACAGATGTTTATTCGTTGAATAAACTTTGATGTTCAACTGCAAGAAAGCCCCTGTGTTTAGTGTGTTCTTGGATCTTCTGGTTAGATGTTTCCAGAATCAATGTTTTTCAAAATGTTCGGTGTAGAACATTCTAGTGGGCATTAGGAAGGACTCATCAGGATGACAGAACTGACTGGATCTACCCTGGACTTTCACTGGATAGTACATTTTCAATTGGCCTGGCATGTGTG
The DNA here is from genome assembly GCA_016801145.1 of Umbra pygmaea. NCBI lineage: Eukaryota > Metazoa > Chordata > Actinopteri > Esociformes > Umbridae > Umbra > Umbra pygmaea. The sequence goes on along the minus strand of JACXGM010010531.1, from coordinate 13,627 downwards.
AATAGGCTCAACTCTTAAAGCCCTTTGTTGAGAAATAGGAACTCAATGCTATAGGAACATCTTTGTTTGATGAAACCACATAGATAGTGTATTTTGAGCCAAGAAGATCTTGGGGATTTACTTTGGATTGTTTGTTTTCTATTTGATGTTCTATGAATGTTCCTGTTGTGACATGTTGAACACCTAGAGAACACAGCTTCAATCTGTCATATTAAGGAGATATATTCAGTGAGCCAAATCTAATTTCGAAAAACAACAGTAGGAATTACCTATTAAGAAATCAATCCCTCACAGCTGTGTCTTAAGCTAAGGTGACAGAGCCATACGTAGCTGGAGCCCCGATGACATTACACTGACAAGGATTTGTTCCCCTGTGGAGGTGATACTCTGCCAAAATCCAACCAGTTCTTGTCCTGTGATTAAATTCTGCTATTCCCCCCACCAGGCTTGACCTCCCAGGGTCACGTGGAAATAGGAGAGACAGCTGTAGATTTAATTTAGACAAGGCAGGGTTTCCAATCGGTTTAGTAGATTTATGACAATCTTTACGATCCCTCAAAGTTTACATCCTGCTGAAGTCCCAGGCAGATTCTGCTTGCATTTGATTGAAAAATCCTTCCCAGTAGAAGTTTGGCCGCTTTTAAGATCAACTTTAATTTGACTTTTTTCATTGTTTTGTCGGTCCCTACATTGAACCACTAAGCTATAATTTGTTTGATTCAAACTTTTTTAATAAAGTACGATTCTATAACTGAAGAGCTTATTGTTGCCTGGTAGCCTAAGTTGGTTTGTGGGTGATGAATAAATGTTGACATTGTTATTGATGGATATATTGTATTTTGCAGAGTTGGAGGATTTCATCTGTGAGTATTGTGAGAAAGTCATTAAAGAGATGACTGTCAATTGTGATGGCAGACAGAGTTATGAATTCACCACCTCTGAAGCCTTTTGTGAAAAGTGCATTTTTTGAGAGAGAAAGAAATAGTGACAGAGGGAGAAGCAATAGAAAAAAATTGAAAAGAAAGAAATACAGACAGCGAAAAAGGGACAAAGAAGAGAAAGCTGGGCAGCTGCCATGATTGAGTCTCTGACAGTAGAAATCTCCACCTCAAAGCACTAGGTACAACCGCCAAAGTAATATCTTTCACTGGAGTTTTGCTGATAAAACTTTGAGGATATTTTACTGCAGCAGGAATAACAAGAAACAAAAGTCTATTTTAATAAAGTGAGGCTATGACATGTTAACGCCAGTCAATCAGGACTATGGAAATTAAGTTACAGTATGTAATGGGAGCGATTATTTGCAGGTTAGCATTCTTATTCCCTGGTCTTACTATGGTAACTTTTAGAAGCAGAACTTATTAAAGGGGAACAATTAAGAATTAAATCTATATCTATAATGTGATAGCTGCTAACCACTTCTAAGTCTAGTTAATTAAAATACAATAAAGCTGCCCATCAACACCACCTGCATTTTGAAACATGAGTCACAGGTCATTTTATTGGAGGGAGAGCAGTATGGGCAATCACCAAGAGGCAGAAGTCGGCTTGCAATTAACTAAAATATATTTATACATAAAAATACAATCAATTAAAATGTCTCTTAAAATAATACATGTCCCCGAAGGCTGAGCTTCCTCCAGTATCCTGCCCTGTGTGGGTAGAATGTGTGTATGCGCCTCCAAACCCTAAATAACCTCGTCAGGTCATGTCTTCTCCCAGCTCCGTATCCTGACAGCAGGAGAAAGCTGGCCAGTATCGAACTCACATAAAAGGACATTAAAAGGCTGAAAACAACTGCTTAAAAGGCTCAAATCAACTCACCTAGCCTGGCCAAAAACAGTAGCGACAGCAGGCAGGCTATGTTTAAGAATGTGGCACCCCACTACTGGACACCGTTCGCTACCTAGGACCCACAAACAAAACTTCCCCGGGGCACGATTAATCACCCACACTTAACCGTCTTAGAATTCTACTAACGACTCTCCTGGGCAGCAGGCGGCCCCAACCTACTAAGCCAGGCATGGAGGAATAATGTTGCTGTACTGCAAGGTAGTCACTGGCCCAGTAATCTGCCTAAAGAATTCTGCGGAGTTCGTATATAGGGGTGCCGTCAGTCAGCCTTCCTTGATTTGCCATTTCTCTGCCTGCCATCCTGTGCCTTTCTGTGCTCTGTCTTGCCTTCCTTTGTTGTTGTCCTCTCTTGTCATGTTGCTGTCTGGAAGAGCTCTTCTGTGTTCTGCGTTCTGTCTAACTCTCAAAAAACAATGTGGTGGGACAACAAGCTGTACGATTCCAATGGGTCCCAAGTCCATACCTCCAGTTCGGATTGGCCCACTCTATCCCTCTTAGTCGTTCCCCCACTGCCAGTCCAATGAAAAATGGTTAAATGTTTGACAGGTGTCAGGAGTTATTAATTAAAATCACCCATAACACACAGCAAGTTTCAATAAAATACACACACACACACTTCTAAAAGATAGTAATTAAAATGAATGGAACAACACCACTACATACTACTAAAATAGTTAAATAGTGCATAGTATTAATTACACTATTAATTACACAACCCATGTTAAATATTGCATTCCTAACCACTCCCTGTCCACCCTGTGACATCCCTAAATCCCTTTAAGGAATTATTTGACTGTCTCTCTTATGAAGCAGCTCTTACTCAGGGAGAGCACGGTCAAGCTAGCTCAAGTGCTATACTGTAAAACAGTTCATGTTTCTCTTGTTCACACTCTGCCCTGGATTACTATGGCTCACACCCAACTTCACCATACCATATACTACCTTTCTGATCTATTATCTATTGATAACAATTACCGCTCCTCTCCCAATGTACGTCTGCGTGCCCGCTCGTCTGGCGTTCTATACGTAAACGCCTCTAACTACATTGGGGCTCAGTTTTTTTAATTGGTCTGTCAACTCCAACACTGGTAACAACATACTCTAATCTCAGCTCTGGTTTTACTCCCACCTAGACACCCACCATATTGAACTGTAAACCTTGGTTTTCTTCGCCCCCTTTAATCTACAACCATTTACCGTAATTCCTCAAATTAAGGCAAGGCAAGGCAAGTTTATTTATATAGCACATTTCATACACAATGGCAATTCAATGTGCTTTACATAAACAGGAAAACACAAAAATTTAAAACAGATAAAATTAAAGCATTTAAAATAAAAGTGAAAAACAGTTAGAAAAATAGTACAGTTTAAGAAATAAAACAGATTGAACGAACATATAAGATATAGTGCAGTCAGTTCAGACTTAGTATAGAGTTCATTCAGTAAAAGCGCAGCTAAACAGATGTGTTTTTAGTCTGGATTTAAAGGTGACTACTGTTGTAGCACATCTGATTTCCTCTGGGAGCTGGTTCCAGCTGCGGCTGGCATAGTAGCTAAAAGCAGATTCTCCGCGTTTTGTCTGAATCCTTGGTATCTCTAGCTGATGTAATCCTGATGATCTGAGTGGTCTGCTGGGATTATATTCAATGAG
>JACXGM010010531.1:0-10022 GCA_016801145.1 Umbra pygmaea | reverse complement strand
TATCAGGCAAACACACAGAGAACAAAGCACCTAATAAACTCCATACCAGGGGATAATTAGCAAGGCGAGAACTCTAAACGAGAGCAGATTAATGACAAAGGAGTGCCATTCGTTCTACTTACACAACAGGAACTGCCTGGTAGATATTGCCAAACCTGAGAAGGGAATGTTAACACAAACAATGAAAACAGGGTTCAGCAGAGTAGGGGCATTAAGTGACCAGAGGTGGCTGTGCTGGTGGGTTTATTATTTACTGGGTCTTTTGCTTGGTGTGTGTATTTGTCTTTGGCCGTCTTCTCTAGTGGTTTTTGCAGACCCTTGCCATCGTCTTTCATGTTGTAAACCTGTCACTGTGTGGCGTTTCACCGACAGGATCATGCTCCTCTGCTCCCAGCACACAAAAACTCCTCCTCTTCCTTCTACCACTTCCAACGCCCTTCCTCCATCTCCTTCGCTCTCTTTCCACTGCCTCTCTATTTCCTTTCTCCATATCCCTCATTCTCTCACATTTCTAACTCACACCAGATGGTCTGCATCTCACTATATCACCACAGGCATTTCTAAGGATCTAAATCTATTAATGAGTGCCAGTGTAGTTTTTCCTTAGTAGTCTAGCATATGATTACAATCGGGGGTGAAGAGACCAGCTCCGACATAATACTCTGTACAGCTCCTCTACAAGCCACCTGAGGCTGTTTACTTTCTTAGAAGAAAACTTGACCTCTCTTTTACGATGCTGTATTAAAACCTGACTGGTTTATGTGCTTGGTGAGCAGACAGCATGTGGATAGCTTGTTACACTGTTACTGTAGGAAGTGGAGTTTACTGAGGGGAGTGTTAGTATCATTACCCTTGTGAAACCATTGGCTATGTGTCGTTCATATTTTCATATCATGCTTAGAATTAACAGTATGAAAATGAAAGGAATGAGTGACTGGAGGCTGGTCTTCTCTGTCACTTCCCACTGCCACAGGCATCCTGGTCCAATCCCAGGAACATTCAGGGTCTCTGCTCCTGTCCCATCAAATAAATAGTAACAAATTATTCTTTGCTTTGATAGGTTCAGTATTATTTTATTTATATATATAAATATATATATATATATATATATATACATATATATATAACAAAAGGCACATCACATCCACACAAGCACAACATTAGAAAAGTGAACTCTATGAACTACATTTAATTATATAAGTCCGAGACGGGCACAAGATGTAACTGAGCTAACATTGTCTATCGCCTCACCCAACAACTCCTCCGTGAGTACATCACCCATTTCCTGCTTCCAGGAAGATTTAGCTTTGTTGGTAGAGTTTTTGCCAAAACCCATAACACATTACTATACCTGATATATTCTTGCTTTATGTCTGGGCATAAGAGTCAATAGAGTGTCCCAGGCCTGGTTTGGAGGTGAATCTGGAAAGCTAGAAAATTGGGAGGAAACAAATGTTTTGCTTGAGGTAGCGGAAAAAATTTGATGGAAGCAAAGAGGGTTTAGAGGCCAGATTGGGGAAGCTAGAGAAAATACCATTGTCAGAAAGGTCATGGAAGGTCTTAATAACTTTCCTTGCCCAGAGAGAGAAGGCACTGTCAACAAGGGAGGGGGGAATATGTGTTTTTTGTCAATAGGGCCACAGGAGGCGGGGTCCTTCACATTCTTAAGAAAAGTGCTATTGATGATAGTTTTAGGGTCGGAGGCAACACATCAAGTTCCAGTGACTCATTAAACATTGATAATAGCAAAGGGTCCAGCTGGATTCAGAGTTTCTTAAAGTTCAGTTGGACCTGGAGCTTTGCTGCTTTGCATAGATTTGTTAGCCTCAACTACCTCTTCAAGGCTCGGAGGGGAGTCAAGGCCATCTGTAGCGTCAGCTAGAACTGTGAGAGTCTCCAATTAATCTAAAAACTGAATCATATTGGTTGTGTCTGATGAGAACTCTATGTGTAAAGTGAGGACTAAGAAGATGTGAAGGTGTCATTAATCCCCTTAGGATCAGAAATGAATCTATTAGAAGGGTCTTTCATCTGTGAGATCAGAAGAGTGGTAGCACAGCGATTTAATTTGGTGCGCCAGCAGACAGCTCTCCCTGTCACCATGTTCATAGCATGTAGCCCACGAATGCAACAGTAGCCTTTCTGCATCTTTGGTGGATAAAATGTTCAAATTGGCCTGCAAGCTTAGGTCGTTTTTATATAGCTCTAGAGATAGTGACTGAGCATATTATTGGTCCAGATCTAGGATAGCAATGTCCTACAATTTAGCCTTCTGGGTTTTATTTAGATGAGAATAGTAAGAAATAATCGCACCTATAAGATACAGTAGGCCTTAAGTGTCTCCCATAGGAGCAAAGTGTAGATTAAGCCTCTCTGATTAGAATACAGGAAGTTATTAATGTAGGTATTGATAAAGCCACAGAAGTCTGCATCAGATAAAATAAGGGAATTGAATCTCCAGCATGGAGGGGTACAGGGTTGGATTGAAATAACTATGTTAAGAGTAAGGGGGCCATGATCTGATATTACAATCGGTTAATATTCAGAGGACGATACATTCGGTAGAAGTGAGTGATCAACAAAAACAAGTTCAATACAGGAAAAAGACTGGTGTACAGTCATGGTCAAAAGTTTTGAGAATGAAAGAAATACTAATTTTAACAGTCTGCTGCCTCAGTGTTGATGATTGCAATTTGAATATACTGCAGAATGTCATAAAAAGTGATCAGATGAATTGCAATGAATTGAAAAGTCCCTCTGCCATGAAAATGAATTTAATCCACCAAAACAGCATTTGCACTACATTTCAGCCCTGCCACAAAAGGACCAGCTGCCATCATGTCAGTGATTGCCTCGTTAACACAGGTGAATGTGTTGACGAGGACAGGGCTGGAGATCAATCTGTAATGCTGATTGAGTTAGAATAACAGACTGGAAGTTTTAAAAGGAGGGTGGTGCTTGAAATCATTGTTCTTCCTCTTTCAACCATGGTTGGAAAGGAAACACGTGCCGTTACCATTGCTTTGCACAAAAAGGGCTTCACAGGCAAGGATATTGCTGCTAGTATGATTGCACCTAAATCAACCATTTATCAAGGAAAGAGGTTCAATTGTTGTGAAGAAAGCATCAGGGCACCCAAGAAAATCCAGCAAGTGCCAGGACCATCTCCTAAAGTTGATTCAGCTGCAGGATCATAGTACCACCAGTGCAGAGCTTGCTCAGGAATGGCAGCAGGCAGGTGTAAGTGCATCTGCATGCACAGTAAGGCAAAGACTTTTGGAGGAAGGCCTGGCGTCAAAATAGGCAGCAAAGAATCCACTTCTCTAGAGGAAGAACATCAGGGACAGACTCATATTCTGCAAAAGGTACAGGGATTGGACTGCTGAGGACTGGGGTAAAGTCATTTTCTCTGATGAATCCCCTTTCTGATTGTTTGGGCCATCCAGAAAACACCTTGTGCTACCATCAGTCCTGTGTCATGCCAACAGTAAAGCATCCTGAGACCATTCATTGGTGGGTTTGCTTCTCAGCCAATGGAGTGGGATCACTCACAATTTTGGAAAAGGACAAAGCCATGAATAAAGAATGTTACCAACAAATCCTCAGAGAGCATCTTCTCCCAACTATCCAAGAACAGTTTGGTGATGACCAATACCTTTTCCAGCATGATGGAGCACCTTGCCATAAGTCAAAAGTGATAACTAAGTGGCTTGGGGAACAAATCATCGAAGTGTGGGGTCCATGGCCAGGAAACTCCCTAGACCTTAATCCCATTGAGAACTTGTGGTTGCTCCTCAAGAGGCAGGTGGACAAACAAAAACCCACGAATTCAGACAAACTCCAAGCACTGATTATGCAAGAATGCCAGGGCGGATTACAAAGGTCTTGAAAAAGAAAAAAAAAGGTCAACACTGCAAATAATTGACTCTGCATAAACTTGATGTAATTGTCAATAAATGCCTTTGACATTTATGGAATGCTTGTAATTATACTTCAGTATAGCATAGTAACTACTGAAAAAAAGATCTAAGAACACTAAAGCAGCAATCTTTGTGGAGACCAATACTTGTGACATTCTCAGAACGTTTGACCACGACTGCACATGTGAAAAGAAAGAATACCCACAAACCCATGGATTCTGAAACCACCATGGATCAGTACACCCATCTGAGTCATAAAATCGGAAAAGGCCTTTGACATATAGAAGGGGACAGTTCTGGGGTTGGAGCGGTCCAGAGTCAGACCAGTAACGCAGTTTAGGTCACCTGCCAATATCAGCTGAAAAATGTGTTCTTTTACTAACCATAATTGAATTGAAGTGATAATCAAAAATCTGACTAAACCTAGAGTTTTGTAGCCTCAGATGGTTGAGTTTCCTGTAAGAATGCTACATCTGCTTTAATTTTTTTCAAATGGGAGAACCTGAACAGGTTCTCTAACATGGTAGAAGCTCCGTTTTAACAGCAGTGAATATATGAACCTGAATTCCAATAACATATCATAAAGGGTAGAAACACAGTTTAAGCACATTACAAAAATTAGCTGCATATGTAGAAAAAAACACAAATATAAATTTCCAAACTAAAAATTAAATAAAACATGACCATATGTAGGACGAAGTTTTTATTAAACTTTCCTTTAGAAAAGCAGCTGACCATGGCAAAAATAGAATATACATCTTGAAAAAACATTCACAAAAGATGATCCCAGTTACCGTAACATAACATGATGTTTTAGGGAAATCTTGTGGTGATTGTGTTACCCGAGGTAATGTAAGTAGAACAATATGGTGCCATATATCAAAACTGACATACAAAAATGAGTTTCAAATGGCAACAAAAAAACTTAGAAAACGTCAATCCTGCGACAAGGGTGCAACAGCTTTACCATTCCTCTGGCAGCAAGATATTACAGTATGTCGGTAGAAGAAAATAAAATTAAAGTTCACATTCGATGCCCCACAACAATCCCTGTAAAAGGTTTCCAAAGGTTACCGTAACAACAGATTAAAGTAAAAGTTCAAACGGACATCGTATCAGAAGGGACTGCTGCAACGGTTAATTTTCCACTTGAAACATGCAGCACTTGGAAGAAAAGGTAACTTAAAAACTAGAAAAAAATGTGCAATGAGTTTAGAATGTTATGTGAAAAGATTTAAAAAGTTAGCTAAAATGTAGGCGCTTAGTCCACATGTGACCACTCCACTCACATGCTCAAATCGGCACTAAACTTTAGTGATATGTATGTGTAATAAAAAGACAAAATTCTGTAATGGTTGGAGATAGGTCAGACATGTACAGGAATATCCCTACAGTACACTTCAAGAACCTTACCTATCAGGTGGATGATTAGCCTATTTGAGGCCATTGGGGCCATGGCAGGAGAATAGGGAGTTGACTCTAGGTTGGAGAGGTTTTGACAAAATGGAGTCATTAATGTGCTTGAAGGTAAGTTATGCAGGAGGGTCTCCTTCTCTTCACAGGGAGCCAGAGCTGTCTTGGAGAATAAGGGTAGTGTGGGGAGGCCGGCAGGTGAGTTTGGACGTCTGTTAATTAGGTTGGATGTGTTCAGGGAGGATGGGTCTTCTGCAATTATCCAAATGCCAGAAGATGAAAGCATGAACAAGTCTTTTCAAATCTATGGAGGAAAGGGCAGATCCTGGACATGTTTAAACCTTTTGAAGGCCCTAGGCAAAGTTTGTTTTAGGTACCTCACAGGCAAGATTTAAAAGTTGAAACCACTCAGGAACACTCAGGCGGATATAATCATAGCTTTTTTAGGTTAATTCCCTGTCTACAATTTGTCCATGCCATAAAAATTATGTATTCTACATTCAAGCATATTTACGGACGTTCTACAGATTCTACTTCCTCTATGATTTAAACAAAGGGTGTAGGAGCGAGTTTGATATTGGGGGGACACTTAATACATTCTAATCAAATTGTTATTTGATTTGGGGGGGTCTACATTACCTGCCTCTTATATTGGGGGGGGTACATGTCCCCCTGTCCCCCCCTGCTCCTTCGTCCTTGCTTAACTTATTTACCATGATAATATGTATGACACAGTTAAACAGCTCTGGAAATATTGAAGAGACCAATGCATATTTTTCTTGAATAAATCAAATTAAAAACCTATAGAATGTAATCAAGCAGATGGATGGTCACAAGCCATCAATCCAAGCTGAGCTGCTTGAAGTTTTGTGCCAGGAGTGGCATAAAGTCCCCTAGCATCAATGTGAGACTGGTGGAGCAAATTATTAATATTTTACAATTATTATTATTCCACCAAATTCTGAACTCTTCCTAAGTTAACACATTAGTATTGTGTTGTTTAAAAATAAATATGAACTCATTTTCTTTGCATTAGTCTAGATCTAAACAACACTGTGTATTTTCTGTTTTTTTACTAGTTGTAATGTTATGGAAATAAATTCTCTGAATGACAATATATATATATATATATATATATATATATATATATATATATATATATATATATAAATCAGAAGTGTTAATTTTACCCAAGGACATACCTATCAATAGTACAACAAGAGTCAGGTGATTTTGCAGTGGTCTCTTCATTTTATCCAAAGCTGTATTTTAAATAACAATCCTATACATTTTGACTGTGGTAAAGCAGAGACATGTATTCTTGCGTAGGTGTCACGATAGCGTGGTGTGTAGATGAAGGAGGGAGACCTTAGGCAGGAAGATGCTTGTAGTTTGATTTTTAATGAAGTAGCGATGGCTGCCCAACATGGATTAACAGGACGAATTGACGTAAAGGATGGCACAAATTCAGGGATAATCACACTTCTCCTGGAAACACGAAACTCATTCATATATGCCTAGTCTACTTATGCTTGCTTGTACCTGGTGAGGAACACGATGTAGAGAGTCCGATTAAAATACAAAATAAGGAAAGCCACCACTACGGTCAAAACCCACACGCTACAGAGAATCACAGATTATTAATGAACCGCGTCTTCCTCTTGTTCACCTTGACTAATATAGGGACTGAGCCACCAGCTGAAAGTGCTTTGGTAATTAGACCAACTCAGTCCCCAATCAGTACCAGGTGAAAGAGAGGAAGGTGCCACACAGCACACATAGATATAATCGAACACTCAATAATACATACCATTTAAACTAAAAAAACAGTACATAAGCACTGGCCATCTAATACAAATAACAGGCATACATATTGTACACATAAAGTCCATGTAGCCTATCAAATACAGTGTCCACTCCAGCCCTCCCTGGGCTGGATGTTACAGGAGGGTTTGATTTTGTTTTGTCTTGCAGCTACATTACCATATATAGAAGACTGTTGCTTCTCCATGATCTCTGTGAAAGGAGTTGTGTACTTAATCAGGACAAAAACTTTGTGTCATATTTGTTGTTAATCTATATCTGAATGTCTTGATAGATGTGGTAGTTAAGTGCATGTTTTTTAATGTTTTTTAAGCATCATCAGAATAGAGCTCTGGGGCACGCCATGCAAGTGGAGATGGACTTGAGACAAAGTATTTGTGAGGTAGCATTTGAAACAGGCAAGGTGAGACCAAGGGTTGAGGAGAGTTAACATGGTTACTGGTTGTATAGACCAGACTTCTTGTGTTGCTACTCAAGATGTGAACAACGGTGTGCAGTTTATGAATGTACCAGGTGGCAAAGTGCTTTAATGAAGCTACTCTTGTCTTTAGGGGGGTCCTAATACAGAGAGACTGTCTTCCAATGAATTAGGTAGAAGTGCTGGGAGAGCCGTGGGTCCGCATGGCATAGTGGATTAAGTTGCTGCCTTGTAGGACAAACTACGTATGTCATGATAGTCAGTGGTTTGAGCCTGACTATGGGTTCTCTGACTTTCCATGGACCTCCAGCACTAGGCAGCACAAATTGGCATAGCGTTGCCCAGGATGTGGGTTAGATACCTTAAGTCGGATTATCTTCCTTGCTACGTGGCTCTCCAGTGACTCCTTGTGTGCAGATCGAGTGCCTGCAAATTCAATCACTGACGTGTAGTTGGTGAATGTAATCATCCCGTACATGATCCGACTAAAGGCTTCCGTGTTGGATGAGCAATGCGAAAAGAATCAGTGGCATGGAGTCATGTGGTTGCAGGAACCATGTGAGCACAACTCACCATTCTACATCTGTAGAGGAGGGGTTGCAGAGCTGCTGGCGTGGCAGGATTAGTGGGAAAAATTGGACATGACCAATTGGGAGGGGAGAAAATTGGGAAGGTAATAATAAAAAATAATAAGTGCGGAGAGCCTATGACACTAGCCAGGGGTTAAGATATATATATACGTATATATATATACATGTATATATTAATGTTCTGTATATACAATATACTGTATACATATCAAGAGATTTAACAGAGTATTTACTTGGGTCTTTCCCATGGTTAACATCCTGTTTAGAGTCCATGTCAATGTCAGAGATAATGTAATGTAATGTCTGTGGTTGTTCATGCTGTATAAGAAGATAATGTACACACAATATTGTATCAACACATGGACCAGCTCCAGAAATGATTCATCTCATTTCTTATCAGCAGTCCTGTACAGTACCTCTATTTAGTTATCGTAGAAATGACAATGTTCATTTTGAGATAGTGAACATATGTGACCACAACATCTTTGATATTCACGCTTACATTTAGTAGACTCTCTTGTCCAAAGAGACTTATTGTAAGGTATAGAGTGCTTACATTTTTTCCTACTTGCCCTTTATAATATGAAAACAACCCCTAGTGTTTGGCCAAGGATCATATTCCTACCAAGTGGACTACACAGAACCTATTACAATGTCCTGTTTTGAAGTGCCAAGACAGGTAATATAAAACCTATTTGCTTGTTCTATATTAATGAGTGAATCCACAGGTTTAAAGAGCAGCTGTTAACCTTATTAGTGTTACACAGCCTTCTGGTTCCGGGAAAAACCTACATGATGTCAAAGTCTTCTAGTACAATGGTTCCAAAATTTGATGAACAACTTTCAAGAGGGGTGACATTTTTTGTGTATTGTAAAAAATAGTTTTTTATTATTTCTGGCTGGTAAATGTACTTTTTGTTGCATGTAAAGTTACCTATTCATTGTTCTGTTCGTGATTTTTCACCATGCAACCTTTATTGTATGTTAACAATAGATCAATAATAATCAATAAACGTAGTAAACATTTTGGATTATACCTGCTACAGTAATTTGACAACAATGCCAGAATGCTTCGTCATTAAACTAACGGACGACATTATACCAAAACAAACATTGGCCTTCCTTAAAAGAGGGAATAAATATCGAACATGCTCAAATAAAAACATTATGTTGATAAACTGGGCAAATGTTGATTTACACTGAAAAAATAATGTTTAACATTACCTACACAAATTGAGGCAACAATTTGCAATAAATGTTTGTGTTTAAATTCTCCTGCATAAACTATGCATTAACATTTAAACACAAAAATGTATTGTAAATTGTTGCCTCGTTTTTTTTGGGGTAAATCTCTCTTTTTGTGAAAAACAGGGGTTTAGGTCATGGTCATCTGAAAACACAGCATGGTGTTTAAATATCAAATGTAATGTAGCTCTGCCTCAATACATAACCAACATCATGAGGTGCCCTTTCTATCAGTCCCCTCTTTGTCCTGGACCATATACTTCTACATCTAGTATTACAATCCTTGGGACATTGCTCGTAAAAGTACACCTTTTTTCTCTGTGACATCAGATAGCTTGGTTGGTACATGTTTTTCTCCCTCTTCAATCACTCAGGCATGTGTATCCACTTTCTGAACCCCCCCCCCCATCAGTAAACAAAGGTCACAACCACGGAACTATTGAGACGGCCCTATTGTGTTTTTTTTCTCATGTGAAACCGGAATGAACGTTTTTATGTACACCAGAGCTCTAAAGCCTCCATCCGGCACAGGGCTCTGTGCTCTATATGCTCTATGTGCTCTATGTGCTCTATGTGCTCTATGTGCTCTATGTGCTCTATGTGCTCTATGTG
>JACXGM010010530.1:0-19958 GCA_016801145.1 Umbra pygmaea | reverse complement strand
GTATGAGCTGAAAGTTTAGAGGGACGGCCGGGTCTTAGTAGATTTGCAGTGGTCTGATACTCCTTCCATTTTAATATTATCGCTTGCACAGTGCTCCTTGGGAAGTTTAAAGCTTGGGAAATCTTTCTGTATCCAAATCCGGCTTTAAACTTCTCCACAACAGTATCTCGAACCTGCCTGGTGTGTTCCTTGTTCTTCATGATGTTCTCTGTGCTTTCAACGGACCTCTGAGACTATCACAGAGCAGGTGCATTTATACGGAGACTTGATTACACACAGGTGGATTCTATTTATCATCATTAATCATTTAGGTCAACATTGTATCATTCAGAGATCCTCAATGAACTTCTGGAGAGAATTTGCTTCACTGAAAGTAAAGGGTTTGAATAATTTTGCTCGCCCAATTTGTCCGTTTTTTATTTGTTAAAAAGGTTTGAAATATCCAATAAATTTCGTTCCACTTTATGATTGTGTCCCACTTGTTGTTGCTTCTTCACAAAAAATTACAGTTTTATATCTTTATGTTTGAAGCCTGAAATGTGGCAAAAGGTCGAAATGTTCAAGGGGGCCGAATACTTTCGCAAGGCACTGTACCTTACTGACAAATTCCTAATATTGCAACATATTTCCATTAATATATGTAGACATTATGTAGACAAAAGCGAAAGTAGAACACAAAAAAAATTGGCATGCACCTGAAAATGTAAACTTTTCATATATAAAACATTATTTGCTTTTACATTATTGCACTTTTACACTTTAATAAGGTAGCTGATATGTGGTTTTCTTTTGTTTGACCTTTTTGTAAATGGAAATTAGGATCAGGGAATAACTAATTTTAACTAACTGTCCAGCGGTTCCTACTTACTGCATAATTATTCACAACAGTAGTTAAATAGTTTTCCATAAAAGGAGTGTAGAAATCATAGATAAATAAGCAGGTTTTCCAACTCATCCTAAGAAAGACAATTAGATCAACAGACAGAGTACTATGATGATGTAACGACTTGAAAATAAGAGTGGTAAGGCACTAGACAACCTGTCCTTTTAGAACACAATGCTTCTGTAATGTAATAATGTGTCACATAATAAAGGACACATACAATGTGTGCCCAATTATTAGGCAAGTTGTGTTCATGAGGATCAATTTTATTATTGTTCAACTACAGTGCTCTCGATCAATAAAATATGTATATACATCTCAAACGTGAATATTTAAGAAAGTAAAAGTGAGGACTTTGCTTTCTTTGGAGAATATCTATGTGTGTACAAATGAAGAACCTGATGGAGACTGCAAAAGACCTGAGACTGGGCTTGAGCTGTTTTGCAAGGAGGAATGGGCAAAAATTTTAGTCTCTCGATGTGCAAAACTGATAGAGACATACCCCAAGCGACTTACAGCTGTAATCGCAGCAAAAGGTGGCGCTACAAATATTAACTTATTTTTGCACGCCCAATTTTTCAGTTTTTAATTTGTTAAAAAAGTTTGAAATATCCAATAAATTTCGTTCCACTTCATGATTGTGTCCCACTTGTTGTTGGATTCTTCACAAAAAAATTACAGTTTCATATCTTTATGTTTGAAGCCTGAAATGTGTCAAAAGGTCGAAAAGTTGAAGGGGGCCGAATACTTTTGCAAGGCACTGTAGATATGTTGATGCAGGTGTATCACCACAACACATTTAGATTAGAGCAGCAACTCTGTTGAACATCAGTCTAACTCTATTTTTAATCTCAGTGAGATTTATACCGTAAATTAAAGGGTTTAATAGAGGAGGCACCACTAGGTACTCCACCGCCATGAAATTTCTCAGGGCCAACAGACTGGTGTTGCTCCCATATCGAGCATACATTACATCAAATAAAGTGGATAGAGTAAAGTTAGTCAGGGTGATCAGATGAGGCAGACATGTCTGCATGAACTTCCTCCTCTCCGCCTGGGATCGCAATGACGCTTTGACGATAAACACGTAAGAAATCAGAATAAGTATGGCTTGCGAGAAATGAGAAAATATGAGAATAAATCCGTAAACGTTGTTTGGAGTGGTGTTACCGCATGCCAGCTTGACTACTGCCCAGTTTGAGCAGTACACTTTATCAATATCATTGCCACACAGAGTTAACCTAGTTGTTAGCGCCACTAGTATGCTAATTTCTAACCATGAGAAAAGCCACGTTAGAAGAATCAGTGTCCACACTTTTCTATTGGTCATAATAGAGTGGTAGTGTAATGGCTTACAAATAGCAACATACCTGTCATATGCCATCACTGTCAAGTTGGTGAAATCACAGAAAATATAAGCGTAGATAACAAATATCTGTGTCATGCACCCAATGTATGTTATTACATTAATGTCAAATAAAAGGTCATAAAGTATCTTTGGATAGAAAGATGAAGCTCCAAATATACCATTAATACACAGATTACAAATTAAAATATACATAGGGCTGTGCAACATTTGATCAAGAAAAATTGTAGAGATTAGTGTCAGATTCAGAAAAATGGTAAACAGGTATAGAATGAGAGTAAATGAGAAGTAGATGTGTTTGTTATTGTCCATCACATTCAGTCCATGCAGCACAAACTCTATAACCCGGGAGGAGTTGAACTCTTTCATTTTCTATTTTACAGTAATTTATCCAGCTAAGTTGATTAATAACTAATTTGTATTTGCAGCAGCAACCTGAGGAGAATGTAATAGTGGGAGAAGGAGCAATTAGGGTTAACAGTCTTGCTCGCAGACAGAACAGAGGTTTCAGCTTGGCGTTCAAGGATTTGAACTATTAAACACAAGTCAGATGCAGTAACCACTAGGTCCCTTTGAGTGATTTGCTTACCCAAGCACTGTAGGTATCTTTAAAAACAAATGTTATGTTCTAAAAGTAATTGCCAACCATACAACAGCACTTTCAGCCTTACAAAATGGCTGCTGTTCTAACAGTGTCTTTGGTATTCAGATGTTAAACATCATTTTGTTTGCAGAACCACCCAGCTTGAGCAACCACCTCACAGCAACATGTGAATGTCTGGTTAATAAACATTGGAAGGCTTTTGAAAAAGCAAATATTTAATTGGCCTTGTCAGAGCATATTTTAATCCTTAAATTCTTCACTTGATATAAAGAGGAATCACCCAGTGTCAGCACACATTGCAATACAATCCAGTAGACAGGAAGAATTCAACATACATCACATTGGGGTGTGCGTGTAAAAAACATTACATTAAGAAAATTAAATACATTTTCACATTAAACTCAAAGACCGAAAGTAACCTTCCATATATTTTGTGAATAAGTAAGATGGTTAGCCAAAATCAAGTATTATGAAAATCTTCAAATTATGTTTCCTTTGAAGTTAATCATTGGATATCATACATATTGTTGACAATTAAAAGAAAGTGCAAACAACAATGAAAGAAGATAATTTGCATGGATATAGTTTCTGTATGAAAAAGGTCAAAGCAGATTGCTGTTGGGCAGATCAGATGCTTCCTGTGTATACGACACTTTACTCCTTTATAAGAGTATCTGAGTATCTGAAATGCCATAGCAACGTGTGAGATGTGACAGTCTGGTGAATCCCTCAGACACTCTCCACTCTAGAGGTCACCTTCCTAATGAGACCATGTCAACACTATTGTAACGATTCCAAATCAGCAAATTAACATTAAGGTTTGATTTCAGTCCTAGAAATATTACCATGTCAACACTATTGTAATGAGATTACAAAACAGTAGCAAATTAATATTGTAAATTTTGTTTTCACACACTTCACAAAATGTAGAAATATTTCCTAGGTGCAGCTCTTCGACAACTTGAAGCATGTGATCGATCTTCAACAATTCTCCGCTTGCTGTGGAGATGCCAACGAGACAATGTTGAAAAACAGGGTAACATATACTCTCAAAAAAAACTTGAATATAAAATACAATATATCTTGCATTCTCCCACATTTCTGGTTTACAACCATAGATTTTATATATCACTGGATGTTACATGTGTGACTTCACCCATTGGTTTGTGAAGATCGGATTTGGGTGATAAAATTTGCCGTTACGGGCGCAAACATCTTACTTTACTTACCAGAAAATCTGAACTGCCAACTCCTTTGAGTGTCTTGTCGTACAACTGAACATCATAGCCACGCCCTAAACGCCCCCTTATTATTAAAATCAACAAGACCATAATTAAAAAAATGAACATCATTATATATTGCAGAAGGCTTAAATCAAGCGATTGAGACCATATACTCATTATGAATATGTTTACTGAGGTAATAATCAAGTGAGAAGTGTCTCATTCTCATAGACTATTACAAAAACCAAGCTCTTTTGCAACCAGACGTATCGCCCCCAGCTGGAATTCAGAAATAATCCAGGTTTAAGGCACTTCCTCATTTGTGTCACTTTGCCAAACCGGATGCTCACCCAGTGTTTACAACACAGTAAATCCAAAAACCTAATATTAATACAGCAGGTCTGAGTCTCCCAGAAGACACAGCATTCTTAAGTATTCTTTCATAGCATTAAGCTGAACACCACAGTCTAGGTTTAAACTTGGAATGTGCCTCTAGAAGATGAGTGTCTGGAAAGCCTTATGGGTGATGGGAATTGAGCGGTGAGCATTCGATACGAAAATTACAAAATTGGGGAAAGGAGAATATGTGGTTACATTTTCTTTTCTTCAGAATGCAGTAACTATGCAAGCAATGAATCTGGTAAAAATGGCTTTAAAATTCTCAGTAAACTTTCTCTAAAACAGAAAGTATTTTAACCATTACACTTACAAGTCACAAGATAACCTGTTACTCGCTGGAATGATACGGAGGATGTTATAACAGGAATATTCATCTGGAATACATTTTAGTCATTTAGCAGACACTTATCCAGAGCAACTTACAGTAAGCGCATGCATTTACTGTTAGATGAACTAGTTGAAACAATCACAACTCAGTAGCAAGAACATTCAATATTTGAAACAGTGGATAGACAAAAACCAGTGCTAAGAATAGGATCATACAAATAAACATACATTTTTTTTTAAGACAACAATAGTGGTGGACATGAATTAATTCAAGTAGACCTTGAAGAGGAAGGTTCTGAGATGTTTCCTGAAAATGGGTAGAGACTCTGCTGTTCTAGCTTCCAGTGGAAGCTGGTTTCACCATTGATAATCCAGGATAGAGAAGAGTTTTGACTGCGTGGATCGGTAGCTGATTTCCCAAAGGTGTGGGACGGTCAGGAGCCCAGAGGTGGCAGAACAAACAGCCCGTGGTTGGATGTAGGGTTTGAGCATTGCCTGAAGATGGGGAGTTGGAAATTCTCTTGTTGCTTCATGGGCAAGAACCTTGGTCTTGTAACATTCAAGCTTTCACCGGAAGCCAGTGGAGTGTACGTAGAAGTGGGGTGACGTGGGACAACTTGAGAAGGTTGAACAGTCGGCGGGCCGCTGCGTTCTGAATAAGTTGTAGGGGTTTGGTGGCACACGCCAGGAGTACTACCAGGAGTACTACCAGGAGTAAGTTGCTGTAATCGAGAATTGAGATGACATCAGATGTAGGGATGGGGATCGTAAATGTTTATTGACATTGATACCAATTTCGAGGCTGCTTAACGAGCCAAGTCTTTATCGATACCAATATTGATACTTTTCTATTATTTGGTGGAAAGACAAGACAACAATAAATTCTTAATATTAACAGAACTATTATTGCAAAAACTGTGAGTCTGTGACTGTTTGATTTAATGGTTATTGAAACAACAAAAAGTGCCTAAAGTTTATTTAGGATCAAATGATAATGTTAGGCTGGTTACATGGGAGTTAATGAAGGACCAATAGATTTGTACCCAACTCGGGGTCGAGGGCATGGTCAAATTAAAATATGCCTTCCCGTGTGTATCTATCAGAGCTCTACTTCCTTCTCATAGACAAATAGGCCTGAATAAGTGCATATTGTGCATACAGTTTGATTTTAACAACACATGCATACATGACCATACAGTGCAATTCTTTCAGATTGTACTACCTTAATTCCAAGTCTCTCCTTTCTATGGGGCACTGCACACACTGTCACTGAGTTCACAGGGCCAACAGCACACAATGAAGCCAAAAATCAGTGCTATGCCAGGCTCAGACACTCCCAACATTATATCCTGTCTGATCACCTAATTGCTTCTAATGTAACATCCACATGCTTTGAAATAGCCAACAATTGTTAACTATAATACAATTCATGAAATAGCATCAGGTTGCTATCTGTGATTATTTGCTCTTTAGATTAGAAGGTTATTCACATCTTACCTTCTGTGCTGTCGTCTCCTATTTGTTTAGTCCATAAGAGAGTAGCTTGCGTCTGGGCCTTAACTGATCAAAGTCTGTCAGCAGATCATCCATGTTTAAGGTTTTTACCAGTGTAGACCCACAGCCATAAGTCAAAGTCAAAGTCATTTATTTATCATATGCATTGAATAACATCACATCATCCTATGCAGAGAAATTCTTTTGACATGGCTCGACACATCTATGCAGTGGGCTTAAAAAGATTACAACAATATAAAGAATTTTGAAACAATAATAAAAATAGTAATAATAATAAAAATAAAAATACGCTATGTACTGAGCAGTGATCTGGAAAACTTACAACACTAAGAGTAATAAATATTAAGTATGGCATGGAAAATTGCTTTTGAAGGTGCATTTGAGTTCTGCTACATCAGATGTAGAGAGCATAAAGTGACCAGAGAATGTTAGTGCTCAGCAGATGATTGTGATCAGTGTCAGTGTTCCATGTTGAGCAGCCGAATGGCCTGGGGGAAGAAACTGTTTGAGTCTGGTAGTCCGTGCCTTGATGCTCTGGTAACGTCTACCAGACGGCAGCAGCGAGAAAAATTCACGGCCTGGATGGCTGTGGTCCATTAGAATGTTTTTTGTTTTCCTAAGGGATCGCTTCTGGTAGATGCCTTGCACTGACGGGAGGCAGCAGCCTATGATGCGCTCTGCTGACTTCACCACCCTCTGAAGGGCCTTACGATCAGCAGCGGAGCAGCTGCCGTACCAGGCGGTAATGCAGCCTGAGAGGATGCTCTCAATGGTGCACCTGTAGAAGTTTATTAAAATCCTGGGAGACATGCCAAACTTCTTGAGTCTCCTCAGGAAGTATAGGCGCTTTTGGGCAGTTTTTGTTGCCGAGATTGTCTGTCTGGACCATGTGAGGTTGTCACTGATGAACACACCGAGGAACTTGAACTCTGAATCTTTCTCGACTTCAGCTCCATCGATGTGTATGGGGGCGGGACCCTCCCCTCTCTCTTGCTGACGTTGAGAGAGAGGTTGTTGCTCTGGCACCAGGAAGCCAAGACTCTTACCTCCTCTTTGTAAGCAGTCTCATCATTGTTGGAGATGAGACCTAGAATGGTTGTGTCATCAGCAAACTTTGTGATGGTGTTGGAACTGCGTGTGGCCACACAATCATAAGTGAACAGAGCGTACAAGAATGTATTGGGAAAATCTGTCATCAATAATAATCTTGTTTTGTGATTCTTTTGTTGTTCTGCAGCTGTAGACTCTGTTGCTGACTAGCTAGACTGAGGACAGGACACTGGCACCTGTTCATGAGCTACACCGTCCCACTTTACTGCGTTGTTGATTCAATTTTACGTTGTGTGAAAACCCCATCAATTCGATGCTCGTTTAATGCAAACTTGTTAGACTCAAATTTAAACTCAACACTCAAATCATGCAATGTGAACAGGCTAGCTATATACTGTACATTATATACGTACAGTGTGCGATTTGGTAAAAACAAAGGGCGTAGGTAAAAAACAATTGCTATTTGGTTTTCCGTTTTCGTATGATTTCTTGTTCAATGCTCGTTTACTGCAAACTTGTTAGACTTACCGCGATGTCTACTGAACCCTTTGAATGCGTTCGTTGCGCCGGAAGTCATTCATTGTCAATAGAGCAATCCGCAAAGATGCTCTAAAGCCCAAATCACACAGAATCCGCTAGTTGCGTTGCATATGCATAATTTTGATGCAAAGCCCTTTGCCTCATTTACACATTGTCTAGTGTTTCACAGTGCATGTAAAAATGGAGGAGAAACCTATAAGCGCGGTCGCCGGGTATCCTGCCATTTTTGATATAACAGCAGATGTCTACAGAGACATCAATCAAAAACAATATGCTTGGAAGAGGAATTCGAAAGACATTGAATTAGCAGGTCAGTAACTATAAGTGTTGGCTATACCAAATTTGTCACCGTTTTGAAAAGTGTTAGCTAGACACAACATCCGGTTTGATTAACGCATTGGTTTTAGCGCACGAGTAGGAAAAATCCAATGCATGCAACACCCCGAACGCACTGCAGCCGCAATCCAACGCATTCCGCTATGCGTCTTTGCATCACTGGCGGACTCCTTCATTGGAAATGACTGGACTTCCGTTGTTACGCATATGCAATGACAGATTCTGTGTGATTTGGGCTTTACCTTGCGGGCTTGCGATGCAGTGCGCTCTGTGTGTCGCATACATTTAAATTATTCAACTTGTGTGTTGCGACCCTGTGCCGTTGTACAACCGGAAGTTGAAGTTCCCACTACCACCCACCACACCCCACCACCCTAGAAATTAAAATACAGCCCATTACCCCCCCACCCCACTACCTACCTTCCCCCTTCCCTTTCATCAGCTCGTGAACCATCCTGACAACACCACCCTGTGAACACCCATACTGTCCTCCAACACCGGGCCCATAACACACTCCTTCTCCACCTGCACACCTACCCCTAGTGCCCCTACTCTCCGCACTGCTTCCGCATACGTGACCTTATCCACCACCTTAACCCGCTGTGCCTCCGCCGCCCTCTTCTGAACCACACACCCTCCAACCACAGCGCTGTGCTCCCCACCACAATTACAGCACCTCACCTTGTCCCCTACCCCACACTTACCATACTCATACGCACCCCCATACCTACCACACCTACCCTGCCCTCTAGACACAGCCGCAACATGCCCCATACACTGACAATTAAAACACCTCAGTGGTGGCGGCACATATTCCCTCACAAAAAAACTAAGAAACCCTAAGTGCACCCTACTCGGCAACGGCCCTCCAAACTCCAACAACACCGTGGGACTCACCTTCTCTAACCCCAGTGCCCTACCGCCCATCCGTCTCGCGTCCAACACAACCCCCCCGACACCACTTCTTTTAGCTCCTCCATTGACAGATTCTCCGGAACACCCGTGATCACCCCTCTCACCTTCACCGCACTCCCAGGCACCATACACCTCACCTTACCCCCATTCAACACCTCCAACTCCAGCAACTTATCCCTCAGAGATACACTACACACCACAATAAGAACCCTCCCACCACTCAAAAACCTAGCATCCACCACCCTCCCAACCTGTTCCCTAATTGCCGCAGTGAGTGACACCGGGTGTAACAGCTTAACTGTCGGGGCCGAAAACTCCACAATCACCTTATACCCCTGCTCCCCACCACCAAGTGCCGGCCCTTCACCCTCTCCCGAACTACTCTCACCACCCTCTTCTTCTGTTCCCGCTTTTTCTTCCTCTTAACATACCGTGCTTCTTCAAACACTACCGCCACTCCAGCTACACATACACTCCCATCCAAACTCCCTTCCATGCTGACCTCACCCCCGGCACAGCCGTCACGACCCGCAACCAACCTGGCAGTCCTCCTATTTTTCCTTTCCAGTGCCAGTCTATCCAGTTCGATTATCTCAGCCAACTCGAGCCCCACGAGGACGCCATTCCAATCGGCACTCGGAAGTGAAGGTTGGGGGAGGTGTTTCGTCTGAACACGTGGCTCTCCCAATCGCAACATACTGTTACAAACACGTACAAACACATGTACATTGTATACAGTGCCTTGCGAAAATATTTCGAACTTTTGCCACATTTTAAGCTTCAAACATAAAGATATAAAACTGTAATTTTTTGTGAGGAAGCAACAACAAGTGGGACACAATCATGAAGTGGAACGAAATTTATTGGATATTTCAAACCTTTTTAACAAATTAAAAACTGACAAATTGGGCGAGCAAAATTATTCAGCCAATTATCTTTCAGAGCTAAGTGAGGATCTCTGAATGTTGACCTAAATGACTAATGATGATAAATAGAATCCACCTGTGTGTAATCAAGTCTCCGTATAAATGCACCTGCTCTGATAGTCTCAGAGGTCCGTTGAAAGCACAGAGAGCATCATGAAGAACAAGGAACACACCAAGCAGGTCCAAGATACTGTTGTGGAGAAGTTTAAAGACGGATTTGGATACAGAAAGATTTACCAAGCTTTAAACATCCCGAGGAGCACTGTGCACGCGATAATATTGAAATGGAAGGAGTATCAGACCACTGCAAATCTACCAAGACCCGCCTTCCTCCTAAACTTTCAGCTCATACAAGGAGAAGACTGATCAGAGATGCAGCAAATAGGTCCATGATCACTCTGGATGAACTGCAGAGATCTACAGCTGAGGTGGGGGAGTCTGTCCATAGGACAACAATCAGTCGTATACTGCAGAAATCTGGCCTTTATGGAAGAGTGTCAAGAAGAAAGCCATTTCTGAAAGATATCCATAAAAAGTGTCGTTTAAAGTTTGCCACAAGCCACCTGGGAGACACACCAAACGTGTGGAAGAAGGTGCTCTGGTCAGATGAAACAAAAATCAAACTTTTTGGCAGCAATGCAAAATGTTAAGTTTGGTGTAAAACACAGTTAATCACCCTGAACACACCATCCCCACTGTCAAACATGGTGGTGGCAGCATCATGGTTTGGGCCTGCTTTTCTTCAGCAGGGACAGGGAAGATGGCTAAAATTGATGGGAAGATGGATGGAGCCAAATACAGGACAACTCTGGAAGAAAAAAGACCTGAGACTGTGACGGAGATTTGTCTTCCAACAAGACAATGATCCAAAACATAAATCAAAATCTCTAATAGAATGGTTCACAAATAAACATATCCAGGTGTTAGAATGGCCAAGTCAAAGTCCAGACCTGAGTCCAATTGAGAATCTGTGGAAAGAACTGAAAACTGCTGTTCACAAACCCTCTCCATCCAACCTCACTGAGCTCTAGCTGTTTTACAAGGAGGAATGGGCATAAATTTCAGTCTCTTGATGTGCAAAACTGATAGAGACATACCCCAAGCGACTTACAGCTGTAATCGCAGCAAAAGGTGGCGCTACAAATATTAACTTAAGGGGGCTGAATAATTTTGCATGCCCAATTTTTCAGTTTTTTATTTGTTAAAAAAGTTTGAAATATCCAATAAATTTTGTTCCACTTCATGATTGTGTCCCACTTGCTGTTCTTCACAAAAAATACAGTTTCATATATTTATGTTTGAAGCCTGAAATGTGGCAAAAGGTTGGAAAGTTCAAGGGGGCCGAATACTTTCGCAAGGCACTGTACATACAGTGTGCGATTTGGTAAAAACAAAGGGCATAGGTAAAAAAAAGTCACATTTGTTTTATTGAGCGCAAAGCAAATCGCTCGAGAATTGTGTTGCGTGGACAAGGACGTGAGAAAATGATAAGAATGGAAGTGAAATTCATTTTTATTTTATGAATAATAATAATTCCAAGGTATACACAAATAACGCACTTGTTCACTAGTCTTGATAGCAGTAGCGATAAGCTCCGACCTTGTTGATTTTCGGGTTTTGAGGAAATTTGGAACTGGGTCCGTAATAGAACCGGTTTCGAGACCCATCCCTAATCAGATGGTTTGGTGGCTAAGGAGTCAAGCTGGATTCACACCAGGTCCAGCAAACTGGTTACATTGCGGTGGAAGTCCATTTATTTAAATTGGAACCAATGCGCACCGCTGCGGCAAATCTACCGGAACCGGCAAATTGTGGACGCAGGGCGGCAATCCAACATTGCTGTGCTTTGCCGTACGGTGCCAGAACCGGAAGTTGATTTACCTCTGAGAAAGCGCTAATATGTCGCTTTCATCTATGGATGTGTGAGATTGCAAGACAAGCTTTGACAGCTCAGTAGATAGTTTTCGTATTGTCAATGAATACTAAACTGAAAACAGCTCCTGTCAGTCGCCTTGCTGGAGATGGACAGTTGTATGCAATGTTGCCCACCATCTCGTAGATGCAGAAGATTGATTACGATGTTGATTGCAGTGTACAAGTGTGTCTGCATTACGATGCCGTATGGGGATTTTTTGCCATGTCTCGTGTGAATCGAGCTTCAGACTTGTAATCGGAAGGTTGCCGGTTCGATTCCTGACTGTGCCAAATGTCGTTGCAAGGAACTCAATCCTAATTTGTTCCAGGTTGATGATGTCCCTGTACTTATTGTATAGTACTCTGGATAAGAGCATCTGCTAAATAACTAATAATTAAATTAGCTGACTGGATGACTACCTATCTTGTTTCCTATAGTTCGTATTCTGGGAGAGCAACACTGTGCAGTTTTCAGCTGTGATGAATTGTCCTGGAGTGGACAGGCTTTCGTAAAGAAGTAGAGCAGCTCACTCTTGTCAGAGAAAGGGGGGGGTGGAGAGAAATAGTTGAGTGTTGTCTGCATAGCATTGAGAGTCCATCTGAGGTTATGACTGTGCAGCAGACAACGATCCTCTCCATGTCACCTGGTAGGAGCGGCCTGCTATGTAGGATGCTATCCAGGAGTGTGCAGAGCTGAAGATGCAGAGATCAGAGAGAGTGGAAAGTAGGATGTGATGGGTCACACATTCTCTTAAGCTGCAGGATGTCATCTGGTGAGAGGGGAGAAATCAGTTAATACATGGCCAAGTTTTTGTGAGGTAGCAATCAGTGGACACACAGGGTTGCATGAAGGAGTTACGGATATCATCAACCTTCTTCTCAAAATGTTTTACAAAGTCGTCAGCAGAGGGAAGATGGTGAAGGAGTAGGTGGAGGGTTAAGGAGAGTAAGTGGAAAAGGGTTTCCTGGGGTTGGAGGATGAATCTGGACATTTTGAGTGGTAGAAAGTGGTTCTAGCAGCAGACAGAGAGCAAGAGGAGGTAGCAAGGAAGGATTTAAAGGATTCCAGGTCATTTGTGAGGTTGGTTTTACTGCATTTCTGCTTAGCAGCATGTTCAAGTTTAAAGTTTAAAGCTTATTTGTAACGTAGACAGGATCCCCCAGTCGTAGCTGGTTAATGTGGCTTGGGAAAAGGAAGTCTGGGGTCCCCTGCTGGAGCTGCTGCCCCCGCGACCCGATACCGGATAAGCGGACGAAAATGGATGGATGGATGTTACCTGCCTCTATCTCCATCTGTTCCTATGCTTTTGGGCACAAAACCGAAAGGCACACAATAATGCATCCAACAATCCTCCATCCACTAGACAGTCTGCTTTTTAACCTATGATTCCAATGTTCCATCATCTCCTTTCAAAGAAAACTTTAACTTCTGTTGTATAATACGTACATCAGGTCATATTTCGAATTCAGATTATGACAGGAATTTATTTCCTAAACATCTGTCAGATTTTACTCTTAATCTCAGTGAGTTTCCCCCAAATATAATAGGAGATACCAGAGGAGGTACAATTGGCGTAGCACAATCCGCATGGCGTAGTGGGCTAAGTTGCTGCATTGCATGACAGTCTACGTCATGACACTCACAGGATTGTTGCTGACGATGGATACTCTGACTTTCCCCGGGCCGCCTGGACGAGGCAGTGCAAATTGATATGGGGATTTGAGTTAGGTAAATTAGATTATCTATCCTGCCATGTCACTCTCCAGCGACTTTTTTTTGTCCAGATTGGGATGCCTGTGGTATCAACCATGGAAGTGTAGTTGGTGAACATAATCATCCCGTGCATGATCTGACCAAAGGCTTCTGTGTTGGACTTGCAGTGGGAAAATAATCGGTGGCTGGGTGACATGTGGTTGGATGCGCATGCTTTACCATCTGTACAAGGAGTTGCGCAACTGCAGACAAGGCAGGGTTGGGGGGAATTGGGAGGGAAGAAAAATGGGGGGACGGAAAATTAAGAAATATAAATATTAGCATAAACGCAGGACTCTTGTCCATGTGCGACCACTCCGCTCACATGCTCAAACCGGAAGCCATCCTCGGCAGATTTAAGCACAAATTGGAATCTGTGTTGGGTACAGATATGTCATATTGGTTGTCCTCTAGGCTAAGGTATTTCTTTCTGGTGTTTTTTAATTGCAAAAGGAAAGAGCAGAATAGATGGAATTGAAACAACACAATAACTTTATTCCAAAACTATGTTCTTACATTCTACACTCTGGGCACAATTATTAGGCAAGTCAGTATTTTGACCATATCATCATTATTATGCATATGCTCCAACTCCAAGCTGTATATACTGGAATGCTTATTGGATTTAAGCATATCAGGTGATGAGTATTTGTGTAATGAGTGAGGGTGTGGCCTAAGGAGATCAGCTTCTGTTCCCCAGGGAAAATGGTCCAAAAAATAGATTTAACTGACATTCCTAAAGTCCTAAAATTCCTAAAGTCCTAAAATTGAAAAATGTGTTTGAGAGGGATGCAGCACTCTAAGATATTGTGGTGCGATCATCAAAAGTTTTTTTGCAAATATTCAACAGGGACACAAGAATCGTATTGAGAAAAAAAGATGCAAATTATGGCTGGTATTATTAAAGATGAGCTTGTTGGACCTTTTCGGGTTAAGGAATGACTAAGAACCCAATTCCCAAACCTACTGCCAGTTTTCAGAAGACACTTTCTTCAAGCAGTGGTACAGAAAGAAGTCTGCATCTTTCAAGAAGACCATGATTTTACAATGGACAATATTCTGTAGCATGCATTGAAGTACTCCACTGCATGGCTAGCCAGTAAATTCCTTAAAGATGAAAGAATAATGATATGGTCCACCTGACCTAAACCCAATTGTAATCATGTGGTCTCTTCTTAAATGGTTGATTTACGTTGAAGGAAAACAGTACACCTCTGAACAGTGTCTGGAAGGCTGTGGTTGCTGCTGCACAAAAAGTTGATCATCAACAGATCAAGAAGCTGACAGACTCCATTAATGGAAGGCTTATTACTGTTATTGAAAAGAAGGGTGGCTAAATTGATCACTGATTTGTTTTGAATGTCAGAAGTTTTTATTCGTAAATATTTAGTTATTTATTATTCTCACTTGAACAGATGAAATTCAACAAGTGAGATGGGAGAGTAATGAGTTGGAAAACCCAGTTATTTTATCTATGATTTCTACACTCCAAAATTTCCTTTTCTGGAATACCATTTAATTCCTGTTGTAAATAATTATGTAGTAGGTATAATTCATATTTCACAGAAATGTGGAAACCCTGGACAGTTTAAATTATTTATTCCCTGATAATATCTTCCATTTACAATAAGGTCAACCAAAACAAAACCACATATCAGCTAACTTATTAAAGTGTGAAAGCGCAATAATGTAAAAGCTAAAAAGGTTTTATATTCAAAGTGTACATTTTTAGGTGCATGCCAATTTTAAATTGTGATGTAGTTTTGCTTTTGTCTACATCATTTCTACAGAGTAACGGAAATATGTTGCATTATAAGGAATTTGTCAGTAAGAAAGAAATGTTGATGTCACCAAAACATTTGGTCACGGTGTTGGTGTAGGAGGTATGGTTGAGGAAGGAAGACAAGGCAGGAAGTACAGTGAGGTTGTTATTCTTTATTTCTCTCCAGTGAAATAGATATTGGTCCTCTGAACTTTAAGCATACACGAGTATAGGACGGCAAAACGTTTATATCTGTTTACTATGCTAAATTGCAGGACAAACGCACTAACAGATATTAAGTATACGCATTACTCAACTATACAAACTACATTGCATACGACCCGACCCGTAACCTGGGGAAGACACACTAGCAGCAAGTACATGAACACTTACATACAGAGAATAATCCATAATGCAGGCACTGGAGAAAACAGCAAGAACAAATAAACAGAAGCGTTACCACCTGTGGCAACAAATCAAACAGCAATGAACCGTGCCACTCCCTTGGACACCAGGGGCACAATTTTAACGATCTAAGCGCATGGCGTGAAGCGCATGGAGCAAGTGCGCTTTGGGCGTGTCCAAATCCACTTTTGCTAGTTTGACGGCGGAATAAAGGGTCCATGCGCCGGGCGCATGGTCTAAAAGGGTTGTACTAAGTGTCTTCATTAATTCATAGGAAAGTTTTGGGAGTAACATGCAATAATTAATAAATGCGCATTGCTAATATGATGGCGGATTTTCACCGTAATATTTTTATTTGTAATCTTTTGCAAGTTTGTGTGCTGCTGCGCTTCCCTGTGTGTATGCAACAAGCATAGTGTGTACACGCTGTGCATAAGCCTAGGTGCATTTGACTAATTTGCTGTTAAAATAATAATGACATAGTGCGCTATTGACCATGGGCGCAAATATGGGCACAGTTGCATTTGCTACTTAAACAACGCTGGCTTTGGACAGGAAATTGACAACTGCGTCAGTCTTAAACTAGAATGAATGCGCTGAACTGTGCCATGTGCAAGATAGGGCCCCATGGCTTATATAACAGCTAATCGACTCGGTTGCATGTAATTGGTAATCACATCAAACAAGCCCTTGATTAACTATAATGCAACTTATCCATACCTAATGGTGTCCGGGGGGGTGGCGCCCAATCTCCATAATACATACATTTATATAAACATACAACTCACCTCAAAACCACAGTTCCCTAGACTGGATACACAAATGAAACGTAAATACACATGTGTATATATTTACAAGAGTCTATTTCTCAGTCAATGGGACATCAACCCACTCTGGGATATCACTACACATTTAGATTAAAGCAGCAACTCTACTGCTGAACATTAGTTTAACTCTATTTCTAATCTCAGTGAGATTTATACCATAAATTATAGGATTTAATAGAGGAGGCACTACTAGGTACTCCACCGCCATGAAATTCCTTAGGGCCAACAGACTGGTGTTGCTGCCATAGCGAGCATACATTGCATCAAATAAAGTGGATAGAGTAAAATTAGTCAGGGTGATCAGATGAGGCAGACATGTCTGCATGAACTTCCTCCTCTCCGCCTGGGATCGCAACGATGCTTTGATGATTTTCACGTATGAAATCAGAATGAATAATGCTTGACAGAAATGAGAAGATATGAAAATAAATCCATAAACGTTGTTTGGAGTGGTGTCACCGCACGCCAGCTTGACTACTGCCCAGTTTGAGCAGTACACTTTATCAATGTCATTGCCACACAGAGTTAACCTAGTTGTTAGCACAACTGCTATGCTTATTTCTAACCATGAGAAAATCCATGTTAGAAGAATCAGTGTCCAGACCTTTCTATTGGTCATTATAGAGTGGTAGTGTAACGGCTTACAAATAGCAACATACCTGTCATATGCCATCACTGTCAAGTTGGTGAAATCACAGAAAACATAATTGTAGATAACAAATATCTGTGTCATGCACCCAATGTATGTTATTACTTGAACGTCAAACAAAAGGTCATAAAGTATTTTTGGATAGAAAGATGAAGCTCCAAATATACCATTACTACACAGATTACAGATTAAAATATACATAGGACTGTGCAACATTTTATCAAGAAAAATGGTAGAGATTAGTGTCAGATTCAGAAAAATGGTTAACAGGTATAGAATTAGAGTAAATGAGAAGTAGATGTATTTGTTATTGTCCATCACATTCAGTCCATGCAGCACAAACACTACAACCTGGGAGGAGTTAAACTCTGTCATTGACACCAGGTCTGCACTGCTAGTACATCTTTTTATATTACTGTAATTTATCCAGGCAAGTTGACTAAGAACTAATTCTTACTTGCAGCAGCAACCTGAAGAGAATTTAATAGTGGGAGAAGGAGCAATTAGGTTTAACACTCTTGCTCGCAGACGGAACAGAGGTTTCAGCTTGGCGGTCAAGGATTTGAACCAGTTTTACAAACACCAGTCAGATGCAGTAACCACTAGGTCCCTTTGTCGAAGTAAGAGTGTTTTGCTTACCCAAGCTTTTGTAGCTATCTTTAAAAACTTGATGTTTTAACAGTAATTGCCAACCATACAACAGCACTTTCAGCCTCACAAAATGTCTGCTGTTCTAACAGTGTCTTTGGTATTCAGATGTTAAACAGCATTTTGTTTGCATAACCACCCAGCTTGAGCAACCACCTCACAGCAACATGTGCATATCTGGTTAATAAACATTGGAAGGCTTTTGACAAAGCAAATATGAAATTGGCCTTGTCAGAGCATATTTTAATCCTTAAATTCTTCACTTGATTTAAAGAGGAATCACCCAGTGTCAGCACACATTGCAATACAATCCACTAGACAGGAAGAATTCAACATACATCACATTGGGGTGTGCATGTAAAAAGCATTACATTAAGACAATTAAATACATTTTCACATTAAACTCAAAGACAGAAAGTAACCTTCCAAATATTTTGTGAATGAGTAAGATGGTTAGCCAAAATAAAGTATTATTAAAATCTTCAAATTAGGTTTCCTTTAAAGATAATCATTGGTTATCATTTATATTGTTGACAATCAAAACAAAGTGCAAACAACAATGAAAGAAGATAATTTGCATGGATATAGTTTCTGTATGAAAAAAGGTCAAAGCAGATTGCTGTTGGGCAGATGGGATCCTTCCTGTGTATATGACCCTTCACTCCTTTATAAGACTATCTGAGTATCTGAACTGCCATAGCAACGTGTGAGATGTGACAGTCTGGTGAATCCCTCAGACACTCTCCACTCTAGAGGTCACCTTCCTAATGAGACCATGTCAACACTATTGTAATGAGACTCCAAAAAAGCAGCAAATTAACATTGTTTAAGTTTGATTTCACACACTTCACAAAATGCTGAAATATTATCTACATGTACAGTAGCTCTCACTCAAGTTTCTCTAAAACAAAATATAATTTAACCATGACACACCATGTCACAAGATAAAACAATAATACTGTAAAAAGCATGATTTCAGTCTTAACTCAACGTTGACAAAAAGTAGTTACTATGCTCTGTCTTTCTAGGGCAGTATAATAATAAAAAAGTAGTTACTATGCTCTGTCTTTCTAGGGCAGTATAATAATAAAAAGTAGTTACTATGCTCTGTCTTTCTAGGGCAGTATAACAGTAAAAAGTAGTTACTATGCTCTATCTTTTTAGGGCAGTATAACAGTAAAAGTAGTTACTATGCTCTGTCTTTCTAAAGTCAGAGTGACAACCTGTTACTCACTGGACTGAACATCAGGCTGTATAAACAGGAAAATTCAACCAGAATCTGGATGCACTTTTTGTTTGAGTACTATACAGGTCCTTCTCAAGAAATAAGCATATTGTGATAAAGTTCATTATTTTCCATAATTTAATGATAAAAATTAAACTTTCATATATTTTAGATTCATTGCACAACAACTGAAATATTTTAAAGAATTAGCATATTTCATCTGACCAATAAAAGAAGTGTTTGTAATACAAAAAACAAAAAGAAAAAGTCAACCTTCAAATAATTATGTTCAGTTATGCACTGAATACTTGGTCGGGAATCCTTTTGCAGAAATTACTGCTTCAATGCGGCGTGGCACGGAGGCAATCAGCCTGTGGCACTGCTGAGGTGTGATGGAGGCCCAGGATGCTTCGATAGCGGCCTTAAGCTCATCCGGAGTGTTGGGTCTTGCGTCTCTCAACTTCCTCTTCACAATATCCCACAGATTCTCTTTGGGGTTCAGGTCAGGAGAGTTGGCAGGCCAATTGAGCACAGTAATACCATGGTCAATAAACCATTTACCAGTGGTTTTGGCACTGTGAGCAGGTGCCAGGTCGTGCTGAAAAATGAAATCTTCATCTCCATGAAGCTTTTCAGCAGATGGAAGCATGAAATGCTCCAAAATCTCCTGATAGCTAGCTGCATTGACCCT
>JACXGM010010529.1:0-26141 GCA_016801145.1 Umbra pygmaea | reverse complement strand
GATAAGCACTAAGAAATACAATACAAAATGGCTGACAAACTGGCCGACCCAATGGTTCAAAGACTCACGATAATTTCACAATGTCATATTTCCTGAACCGTACATGCTAGAAAGTAATGTTTGGTACCATTGGAAGCCTATTTTCCTATACTTGCCATATCGGAGTACCCCGTCCCATCGTTGCTTGCAACTATATTTGGATTTGAGATCCTACTGATGTGATATTAAACAATATTAAGCAATGACAAACTTTACAGATTTGAGGTTCATTGACCCTGATGTTCAATGAACAACACTTATTTTATGTTGACTAAATCTATGTTGACTGATTTCTAACTGTGTGCTGATTGAATTCTTATGCTGACGTGGAATTCTTCATTGATGGGCTCATCATGAAGGACGACCAATTGCATTAATGATGTAAGGTGATTTCTCAACCCAGAAGAAACTTGTTGCATTTAATAAACTTGTATATCTGCATCTCTCTGAAGAGGAGCATTTACAGAGATTCTTGTCATACCACACAGGATATAGCTACTGATTTTGGCACCCTATGGATGTATAGGGGATAGGGAACTATACTGTCTCATATACTGACACTCCCTGCTGGATGTGTCATGTTACCACTTGCTAAGCTCGACAACAAGGTGGGAGATAAAGACAGCTATGGCTGACAGGACAGCGAAGAATATTACTGACATGCCGCTTCTTGCCATAGATATTAGACTGGCCACTAGAGGTTTGGGATGTGAAGCATCCTTAGCTATATATTTGACTAGGTTACAAGACTGAATCCTAACATGGACAATGCTCATTTACTGTGGAAATCCATTGGGTAGCACTTAGTGACACCCTGCTGGAGAACCACTGCATTGCATAGGTTGACCGAGTGTGGCTCATACTTTTTTGTTTTTTTTATTTAACCTTTATTTAACCAGGTAAATTGACTAAGAACAATTTCTTATTTACAGCAACGACCTGGGAGCAATTAGGGTAAAGTGTCTTGCCCAAGGACACAACGACATTTGGCTCAGTCGGGAATCGAACTAGCCACCTTCTGACTACAAGTCTGACTCCATACCCACTGAGCCATCTGCGCCCCACCTCGGTCAAAGAGTAGGGAGATGATTAGATGATAGGATTATTATACCGTAACAAATTTAGTTAAGTTTTTTCAAATTAGGATTATTGAATCAAAATTTTCCATTTGAGATTTTAATTGAGATACTTTCACTAACTTTCAGATATTACAACTCTTTAACAGGAGAGACTTTTGAATTTTTAGATATGAAATATCTTTAGATTATTCTAACCTTACACTATAGGGTTTTACAGATTAGGATCTATTACTTAGATTTTAATTGATTTAGCTAATTTTAGCTTTTATATATTTTACTTAAGATCTTGTGATTCAGGTTTTATATATAGTTATTTTGAAACAAAAAATTTTTATGCCTTAAATCATAATATTGATTTAAAGATAGAATACATTTCATTTTATGATCAATTCTTGCAAACATCTAAACAACAAGAGATGTTTTAACGATTCTGTGCAAGATTTGTATTTCCAATGAGTAGGAGTCTGACTCCTGCCACACGTCGTCATCAAAGAGAAGGCGTATCTCATGTCTGGGCCAATGGAGAGTCATCCCAGAGCCAAGCCAGTCTAGATCTACAAGTAGACTGTTTGGGCTCACAGACTAACTGGAGGAAATGCTGAGAAGGTTTCAGCTGAGAACACAGATCATACTGTGTGTAGATGAAAGGGCATCCAGGATTGACCTGATGCTAGTACCCAGTAGAAGGAAATGAACATTGATATGACTTTTTGGCCACACTGAGATATTTTGAAATGACAGGGTACACATTTGATGTGCCACACCCCAAAACTGACTGAAACATCACAGACATAGACAGTTCTAGTAAGGCTTGAACGACTGTACTATAGAGGGACGAGGACTGTACGGCAGAGAGAGAGAGAGAGAGAGAGAGAGAGAGAGAGAGAGAGAGAGAGTTTCAATGGACTCTGACAGCAGACGTTGGGAGTGATTCCATCTGACATTAAGCATCATAAAGGGGAGATGACAACCGTCAACAGACGACAGTCAACGGACAACAGACAACAGATGATAGACGGACTCCGGACCATGAGGAACATCATGCAGAACCAGGGGAGTTGCGTATAATACCTTTAATGTTGATACATTGTTGTAAATTACTCTGACAAATTTAAAAGAACAAATCTATTAGGAATAGAGAGATTTAGGTTAGGGAAAGATTTAGAAATAATGAAGAAATTTGTTTGTTAACTTGATGTCTATTTTTCAGATACTGAAGAAGTTTTGACAGTTAAGAGAATGCTAGTTGAGGGAAAGTTAAGTTGAGAATTGGGAAGAGAATTAGAATGACCTTAGAGAGGAAGGAATTACAATGAAGTATCATAACATATTATGTTTACATGATTTGATTGTGAGCTTAAGCATTGTTTTCTCTTTTGTTCCAAAAACATTTCACATGGGACATCTTTTCTCAAATGCATGGGAACCAATTGGACCTGAGAGTTGAAGCAACCCATGATCTGATCTTCCCTAGTAGCACTGAGTAATGAAAAGTTTCCACACGGAAGTGACTGGAATACTTGCATGGTTGATGAAGTCCATCACAATACACACTGACAGTTTGAATAAAGAATATGAGTTTTAGGAAGAAACCAGTTCCAAGAGAAGAAACCGTTTAAAGAAGAAAATTAAGATATTTTAATCGTCCCAAAGAGAGACAATGTTAATAAGAAGAAGATTAAGGTTATGACTTTGAGATGAAAAGTCAATGATTGAAGCTTTGGACTGGCGAGTCTGAAGACATGAACTAACAGTGAATGATAAGGATGGACAATGTTAAGCCAGGTGCTAGGAGAGGTTTCTAGGGGTTAGCTTACACAAAAATTTAGAATATACTATGCATTTGTGATTAGATGTTTTATGTGACATGTAAAGAAAATGAGATGATTCATGAGAAAATAGTATTTGAGAACTAACTGATAATTGGAATTGGATATAATTTAATCAGGAACTATCTGAGATTTGTGAGAAGAGATAGTTAGGTATGTACTTGCTTTTGTACACATCTTAGTCGAGAGATAGATAATGCAGAGAAACGACAAATTGCATTTTTAGATAAAATAAGTAAACAACAAAATTGACTGACAACCGGAATTTGGTTGACCCTAATGAATATGATGTAATATGATTTTCACATCTGCTTACACTGACATACATGTGGATGAAGGCAACAAAGACTTTTGACTGAGAAATATTGAATTGAACTACAGGTTTCTGAGATTTGTGGAACTATGAATTCTCAGGTTAATAATATGTATAATAACATCTGTACGATACATGAGAATTGTATGATTGTTTTGAGGAAGAATTGTTCATCCTCCTGATTCCAAACTTAATCAGTGCGAGAGTTACAGACACTATTTATACAAGTGTCCCATTGAGAGATAATGGATTTTGGAACATGGTGAAATGTATTTACTTAATTTTATAGTTTATTATTTTTATTTGATGTTTTATTGAAAACATATCTGTATGCTGACTTATACTTTGAATGATTTTTCCAAGGTAATTTACTTATGATTTTATTTTGTTTGGAACTTTAGTAATTGTATAACTGTAGGATTGCTAACTATTATGTATTACATAGAATTACTTTTTATTGAGATGTCCCTTGTGTGCTGTTGGCTTTTAAGGGACATGAGTAGGGAATTGTTGAGAATTATATTCTATATAATCATGTTTAAATACAGTTGAACACTTTAGAATGGTATTACTAGATGAGAGAGTTGTATAGCTATAGTTCGGGCCTTTTGGAAGATTCTAGAACAGTAAGACAGACAGGGAGAAGATTCAGGGTCAGGCCAGATAAGACTTTCCTTTAGGATAGGGGGGAGTTGGTCACTATGACAACAAGTGCCTGAGACAAGGAAGCAAGGCCAAGGATGACGTAGGGGAGAGAGAGAACCCTTACAGTTCTTATATTATAACATCAGCATTAGCTTATGGCTTAGGACTTATAACTTATAACTCTGTTATATATTAGACTGCTTATAACTACAGGTCCTTCTCAAGAAATTAGCATATTGTGATAAAGTTCATTATTTTCCATAATGTAATGATAAAAATTAAACTTTCATATATTTTAGATTCATTGCACACCAACTGAAATATTTCAGGTCATTTATTGTTTTAATACTGATGATTTTGGCATATAGCTCATGAAAACCCAAAATTGACCAGAAAAAAATCATTGTTTATTAAAACTTACTTGGTAATAAATATTGTTCTGATTCTGCTTTAAGCCCAGTCAAGTCTTGCAATGAGCCTGTAATAAGTCAACCCTTCTTCTAACAGCAGCGGTTAAGTATGTTTTAAGTATGTCTTCGTAAAGCAATAGTAAGAATAACTTTATTATCCCTGAGGGGGGATTTTGTTTGTGGAATGGTGTACACATAGAGTACAATACATGGATAGACACATTTATACCCTAACAAAAAATATAAATCAGAGCACCAATTCATCTCTTGGCTACATTAAAAAAACATATTGTATGTTCAGTTACTCAGAATATTGTCTTTAGG
Organism: Umbra pygmaea; assembly: GCA_016801145.1. Classification (NCBI taxonomy): domain Eukaryota; kingdom Metazoa; phylum Chordata; class Actinopteri; order Esociformes; family Umbridae; genus Umbra; species Umbra pygmaea. The sequence goes on along the minus strand of JACXGM010010529.1, from coordinate 21,502 downwards.
CCAGCCTGCTCATCCAAACACTTAGTATGCATGATTTATTTATTTTTACCTATTTTTCCACCCCTTCCAATTGGTCATGCCCAATTTCCTCTGACCCTGGTTTGTCAGCAACATCTCCACAGGTGTGGGAATGTTGACCGAACTCACATGGTTCCTTCAAATCAACATTCTTATCACACTGTTCATTCTACATAGAAGCCATTAGTAAATACACTTCCGGAAGAGTTACACATTCACCAACTACATTTCTGCATTTTTACAAGCCCCCGATCTACACTGATGATGTTGCTAGAGAGTAAAATAGTATGGTACATCAGTCCAAATTTTCTACTCCTTTATCCCGAGCAGCGTTGTACCAGCTTGTGCTGTTCCATGATGTGGCTCTGGGCAAAATAAGAGAGGTCATGACCAGGATCAAACCTGTGGCCTCCATAATGTAGTTGTCCTGTGAAGCATTGGAGCCCCTGCTATGCATTATTTGACCCTTTTCATTCAGTCAGATAGAATACATAACAGATTGGACTTAAATTGATGAAAGTACCCCCTTAAATTGGCTGAGTTATAATAGGCTGTATTTGTAATCCCTTCAAAAAGGAAAAACTAATTAGCTTTAAAGGTCTTTTTTACTTTGATGCATTAAAATGGTGGGCTCTGCCTTCTTCTCTGAGGGAAAAATTTGATATGGTGTGCATTCTGAATGTCACCTCTTTTGTAACTCTTTTCAGATCTCTGTGTGAAATCACTGAGTTCAGTGTGTTAACTTTGATGCCACCTATTTGACATTTGTGGCCTCCAGTCATCATTAATTAATTAAAATGATTTGTTCAGTGCTCAGCTGTGAGATGCTTTGAGAGTTCCCTCTAATTGAGACTTAAAAATAAACACAGAAGCCTTAAATCCTTTTAGACTGGTGTTTCTTTCATTTATGTTGTTAAACTCAATTATAGATGCTGAAATATGTGTGTTTCAACATACAGTGAGCACCATAATGTATTGGACAGTGACCCTTTTTGTTTGTTATTTTGCTCCTGTACTCTAGCACTTTGAGTTTGAACGGATTCAATGACAATGGGGTGTAAGTGCAGACTGTCAGCTTTAATTTGATACATACTGAATGAGATGTTCAGAAATGACAGCTCCTTGAACCATTCAGAAATGACATACCCTCAAATTAAAGCACTTCAACCCCTTTGTACCCTTTCAAACTCAACTAAAATAACAAAAAAAGGTTCATTGTCCTTCAATTACAGTGCTTGCTGTAGATGCAATGTGTAAACATGTATTGGCAGCTCCCTTGTTTATCAATATCAATGTGATGCTTGTGCCAACAAATACAAACCCTTGATTCATACAAATGGTGCAATACATTTTGTTCTGTTTGACATGATTTCTTTGATTATTCATTTATTTTTGGTGATATTTCCTAATTTTCTCCCCTCTTAATTCCCTCTAATCCTTGTTGGCAGCTCTGCAACTCCCTGGACAAATGTGTGGGATGGTTCATCCAAACACATGTCGCCTAGCCGCTGATTCTTTTTGCACTGCGAATCAAACACTGAAGCATTTAGTCAGATCATGCACAGGATGACTACGTTCACCAACTACACATCTGCGGTTGAACCCTTAGGTGCCCGATCTGGACACAAGGAGTTGCTGGAGAGCGATGTGGCATGATAGATAATCTGACTTATTTAACCTAAATCCCGAGCGTTATGCTAATTTGCGCTGCCTCATGCAGGAGGCCCGGGGAAATTCAGATAACCCATAGTCAGGCTTGAACACATGACTATCATAGACTGTCATGCAATGCAGCACATTATGGCACATGGGCCCCCTGTTTGACATGAATTATCTAAAATATTGACACAAATTATTATATGTAAGTGTCAAGAGAGAGGCGGTGGCAGACTGGGCTGTCAGCGCCCTCGTGTTTAACAGCTATTTGTACTGTTCACTTGGACATTTCAATCATTTCATTAATCATTTGCCTGTGTGTTTATTGTCTGCACCTGTTTGCCATTGCCTCATTACATTTTGCATTTATACTGCTGTGTTTGTCAGGTTAGTTGTCTATCTTTGCCAAAACGCAAAGCTCGTTGTGTTTCTTACTGTATATCTATATTTATGCTATAGATGTATGCTCTACAGCCTTTCTGCCTGTCAGTAGGTTTTATAGGTGTAGATGTTATTTACCTGTTTGTTGCCTGTTTATTTATACCAATTATTTTCTGTATTCCTGTTTGCTTTAAATGTTTTTAGTAAATATTACTTCATGGATTATCAAGCCTGCCGCCGCCCTGAACCAGCATGTTTCAACAGGGAAATATACTTAGGATAAAAATGTGTTGCTAGCATTAGTATTTAAACCTTCTCAATTTGACTCATTATCAAAACGGATCGTCTTGCTCTCAAAACAACTAATACAGCCAAATGAAACTTATATTATTGCTCATACACTGTTTACAACTGACAATACTAGGGATGAGCGAGTACACCATTATCTGTTTCTGTATCTTTTCAACCAACAAAATTATCTGTGTCCTTATCAGTTCTCAGAATGTTCTAATTAAGAATAAGCTTGTGACTTATGTCTTATAACTCTATTATCTATTATATTACACAATAATACCATCACAAATCAAATCCATGTTTGATGCCATTAAGAGTAAGATGACATGTTACTAACAGGACAGGAGACACAGATAAGGTTTACTGAGTTATTTGGGATCAACAACTAGCAAGGCCGTTTGGTAAGATAAGATTCTGGAAGATGACTAATGGTTAAGGTGACCTGCTGATCTGCTCATGTGAGACAGTTACATTATGAAGATATATTCTTGAAGTTGTCACCAACAACCCCAAGCCTATTATTTCAACCAATATCCTTTTAATTTGCAGAATAATAATCTTTTACAATTACCGACCCCGGCTGCCTCTCAATATTTCCTTGACTTTGACTCCTCTTGACCTGCAAAAAACAAGCAAAAAGCTGGTTATACAGTCGTTTTGAGCTAGACTGATTTCAGGAAGATCAGAAAGAACACCACATAAACAAAAGAGCTGTTATAGAGTTGTTTTGAAAACCAAACCACACAAACAAAAGAGCTGTTGCACAGTTGTTTTGGTAACCCGACTGAAATCAGTAGGACCAGGGGCCTCATTTAAAAAGCTGGCGTACGCACAAAAGAAGACGTATGCATCTCTCTACGCAATAATTGGGATTTAAAAAAGGAAATTTGACAGGAAAATGTGCGGTCCTTCACAGAAACTCTGACCCATGCGTACACACAAAAACGGGTGAAATTAGAAATGGCGACACCGCCGGCAGATGTGTGAAACACGTGAAGCTGTCTGAAACTGCAGACCATTGTGTAGCTAAACGAAATCGAAATACTGCCTCGATCATTAATCGAAAGCATTTTCATTCGATCAGTGTCCAAATAATTTGTGATGCAGACATGTTGCTGTAATGTAACCAATTTTCCCCCACCCGTGGCAGACACACTTTCGCCATGAAGCGCTAGACGCTTTGACATCGACTGCTATCTGACCACTTTTTATGTGGGCCACGGTCCGACTTTCTTACAGCATCTGCAACATTTTGCCACTCCAACGCCTTTTCGGCATTGGTAATAGGCACACTTTGCCCTTCAAACAACATTTTCCTCCTCTTTACCACCTCGCCAACAATATTTTCTACTTCACATTGAGTGAAGTTTATTTTCTTGGTTTTCTTGTCTCTGTTTGCCATGATTTCTCAATCAATTAATATTAATTTTGGGGTGTTTCACTGACTATTTATGGGCAATTAAAGGGCGTGACATGCAGCCGCAAACGCTGCGCCACATTTAGAGTTGATTGTGATTTATAAAGGGAAAACGGCGTAGGACGTGCGTGTGCAATTTTAAAAATCTGAATATTTCTTTGCGTACACACGTCCTATATTTCGTCTGTACGCCACTTCTGATGCAAATCCACTGCAAAGTTTTATAAATGAGGCCCCAGAAGACAAGGAGCTGTTCGTGCAGTTGTTTTGAAAATCTGACTGAAATCAGAAGGGGCCACGGGCATAAGGTGTGCAAAACAAACCAATTAACCTCTTAAGGATCTCCCATGATTGTCAAATTCCACCTAAACAAACATACCCAAAGATAACCCACAAAGGTCTATTGATTATCGATTACCTAAAGCTTGGCACCGTTTAAATGATGAGAACTAGACGCAAATAATGAGTGGTGGCTCATCTCTGTTAGTTCATCAGAGCCGGAGATATTGTGCCTGAAATCTGACAATGGTCTTTCTTTTTGATGACAACATAACAAATTAACAAGGATGTAGGACATAATCCTACATAAAACAACCATTTTTGGAGTTGGGAATTAGCTGGGTTTTAAAAACCTATAGAAGTCTAGTGATAAATGAGTGCAGCGTTTTGAAGTTGACTTGTTTGTACGGCCCCCAAACATAGCACATGTCATGTTTGGACATAGGGATTAGACAGGGAGCCAGGTTGTAAAAATGAAAACAGGTTTATTATAACTTAAACCAGTGGTCCTCAAACCCTTCCATGGAGGGCATAGTGTATGCTGGTTTTGGTCTTTCCCTTCAATTAGAGCATAATTAGGACCTAGACTGCCAGGTGTGGGGAGAGCCTAACCAATTAGTGAGCTACTCCATCAGCCTTGTACAAGGTAAAAGCAAAAACCTGCATACACTAGGCCCTCCGTGGAAGGGTTTGAGGACCACTGACTTAAACTATCCCGTAGGAGATATATGGAGCTAAAAGAGTCTCAATAAAGATAAATGCACACACTGGATTCATACATGCACACACATGATTCACAAATGCACATAAAATTTACAAATGCACACACACAATTTAAGAAGCACAGAGGATTCACAAATGCATATAAAATTCACAAATGCTCACAAAATTCATAAATACACACAATTCAGAAAGGCAAACAAAATTTACAAATGCACACAAGATTCAGAAATGCACAGGACAAGATTCAGAAATGTATTGCTGATGCACACACATTTATCTTGATTTACAAACTGCTTGCGGTCTGTGAACGTCACTGCATTTGTGTGTGAATTTTGATACTCCCCTGACTTGGCTCAACACTAAACCTGTTTGAGTCTTTCACCCGTCTTTAAAATAACTCACGAGTTGTGAGTCTTTAGTATCATTAACCAGGATCAGTTGAGTCCTAATAATATTCAATCTAAAATGATAAAAGCGCCACAAACAAAACTCTTGTAACATTAGCTACTACTAGTCCTAGCCATCTTAGCTGCCAAAAGCTTTATAACTTACAATTTTAAAGGCAAACACAACTCTGAGTTGCGGAGGACTCATGAGTTGCGGAGGACTCATGAGTTCTTGTGTAAGTCAGTCAGCTGCGCGAATCAGCCGGCTACTGTATCTGTATCAAACGAGCGAGTGAAGTCTCTCCTCGAGTCAGGGTACAGCAAATCCACAACAAAAGCACTATAGTAATGGAAATAGTTATGTAGTTATTTCTTAGTATTTTTTATTTGCACATTTTGCATGTTTGTTCCATTTGATTGTTGTTTTTGTTTTTAATATATTTTATTGTCATATTCATTTTTGTTGTATTATTGTTCTATTAATTTGCACATTTTGCATTTTCTTCATCTATTAATATAATATTGCCTATGCGTGGCTAAATGTTTTTTTTTACATGTGTGCCTTTTTAAAATAAATGTTTGTTACTAAACTCTGGAACTCTCAGTTTAGTGAGTGACTCAGAATAACCCAAATCCTTAAAATGAATCGAGTTTGCCAAGCCTATTTTTTAACAGGGAATGATCTGCAACCAATCAGATATCTCCCATGTTTTAGCCAATCATGAAGTCACCCTATGTGGGGGATTGTTTACATATAAGCCAATCACATGAACGCGTTCACACATCGTCGGGAGCCGGGAGTGATTAATTAAGATTAACATTACTGATGAAAGGACAACTTTTCTCTGCCTATGGCAAGCATTTTCAATACATTTCTGAATCTTGTGTGCATTTGAAATTTTGTTTGCCTTTCTGAATTGTGTGTGTATTTATGAATTTTGTGTGCATTTGTGAATTTTGTGTGTATTTGTGTATACTGTGTCTGTATTTATGAATCATGTGTGTGCATGTATGAATCCTGTGTGTGCATATGTGAATGTAGTGTGTGCATTTATCTTTATTGAGACTCTTTTAGCTCCATAGAGATATAACAGGGTATTTAGAACAAGAACAATCCCGTAGGAGAACTAATGTATATAGATAAACAAATAGAAACACGCCTACATGAGGAATATACAAAACTAGATTAGGTACAATTTCTGGGGAAATTGTGTGAAGTGTTCTTGCCACCACTAGTAGTCTGCACGTTTCAGTACCTTACTTGTGTCTGTAGTGTAAAAAATCTGGGAGTAATGTCACTGAAGAATTTCTCCATTCATTCCTATGGGACTTTTTTTAACGCTATTATTTTGAAAACTGTTTTTCAAAAGCTTTCACAAAATGACAGGAATGTTAAGGGGAACATGCCGCATATTTTGGTACTAGCTTTTGTGTGTAGCATAAAAACTCTGGGAGCAGTAGCGCTCGAAAATGTTGGCCCATTCATTCCTATGGGATTTTTTCGCCACGAAAATGGTAATATTTCGCGAATCATTTTACAAAATCTTCCACAAAACAATAGCAACTCGATCGGGATCGAGCCGCACGTTTTGGTACCTTACTCGTGTATGTAACTTTAAAACTCTAGGAGGAGTAGGGGGGCAAATTTTTGCTATAAGTTTAATAATAATATATATGTCGGATAATAGTGTGTTCCTTGCCAAAGGCAAGAACATTTAATAACAAAATGGAACAGGTTACTATCAAGACTAATGGAAAACTCTAAACAAGGCAGACTTGAAAAGAAACAGGTTACTAGTGATTGGCGCTCGAACCTCAAGTGTCGAAACTGTCTTGATGTTTTCGACACATCACTGCATCGGAAAAATATATCGAGACTTGTTTCAGAAACACTGCTGGTCACATGACAAAGTGTCGTCGAAACACTTTGTCATGTGACATTAAACTATACCTGTGTCACACTTGTCAAAAACACTGACGTATTAAGTATAAAACGAGGCATCAAAAATGAACATTTAGAATGCGTGAGACCGTGGCTGAGAGATTTGTGAGAGTATTGCAAGATTGAGCGTGGACTAACAACATCAGATGTTTATTATTCTTATTATTGGATATATACCTATTTATATCTTTGACATTCTGTATAAATCCTTTACACACACACACATCGTCAAATGCGTATCCCGGCGAGGGGATGCAGGCCTTTATACAATTACAAATTGATATTTGTTTTATTGCCAGGGGTTGGTGATGATGATAATCTGTGGTCACTCCTGGAAAACTGAGTCAGTGACACCAGGAGAATACAGAGTGGTAGTGCAAATGCTATGGTTGAAGTTCAACGGTACCTAGCAGATGCATACCTGGTCTTGAATTGGTGTACTGGGCCAAAAATGCAGGGGTCTTCCCTCACCTATTAACATGCAATGGTCCATTTAGCCATTCCTGCAACCTGTGCCCTGCGAGAATTTTTGTCTGCCCTGCGAGACAAATAAATGAATCGCCGGAGCACTGGCAATGTGGAAAATATAACGTCAATTGACTTAGTCGGGAATCGAACTGGCAAACTTCTGGCCACAAGTCTGACTCCTTAACCACTGAGCCATCTGCACCTTGCTATTACAAAATCATTACTTAATATCTTCATAACACCAATCCATAAAATATCAATGTACATTTTATACAGTTTTATTCCCACTCTTATCAGATCAGCGAAGTTCACATAATCTTTGATGTTTTGGAAACACTCCAAATGAAGATGTTTGTATGACATTACGTTAGGAAAGTGTTTGTCTCAGACAGTTCTATTTCATTCAATAACCCACAGTGTTGACAAATTACAATTATCAACCCGTTTCGAAACTATGCAGTTTGTGATGAAGGACATGAATCGTTCAGTCCGACCACAGAAGCGTCTGATTGATCATGGGGAGAAGGGTCCAGCTGCGGCCTGTAGCCGCTCACGCCACGCCCCTGCTCATGCCACGCCCCCCGCTCACGCCAAGCCCCTTGACTAACCTTAGTAGTTAGCGCTAGCTAGTATGTCGCTACTGTAGTAGCACAACATACTGATTACATATCCATGGTTGTCTAAATACATCCATTGTTTGTTTAACATTAGTGAATACTTTACACAATAAACGGCGTTGAGTGAGCGGCGACAGTTTGTTTGTGTTTTCATAGCAATACGTTCATGAGCACAAGTATAGTTCGTTCCCTTAATACATCCAATGGTATAAGTGGCTAACTCATGAACGTCTCTGTTTCATTGTCTAAAAATATTCACTAACGTCAAACATTGCTTTTTCGTTGCTCCTTATCATTTACATGCTTATCTAAATAAACTATGGATGTAAATGGACATGCACCCTAGCCGTTTCAAGGTCAAAAAATATTCACTAACGTTAAACATTGTGTTTTCGTTGCTCCTTATCGTTTACATGCTTATCTAAATAAACTATGGATGTAAATGTACATGCGCACTAGCAACAGTTTGTTTGTGTTGTCGTAGCAACCGGTAACAAAACTGCGCGATCATAAGCTTCTTACAAGTATAGTTCGTTCTCTTAATACATCCAATGGTGTAAGTGGCTAACTCATGAACTCTCCGTTTCATTGTCTAAAAGTGCTTATCTAAATAAACGATGAATGTATTTAGACAACCAATGAGATGTAATCATTATGTTGTTCTCCTACAGTATTTACAGTACATACTAGCTAGCGCTAGCTACTAAGGTTAGCCAAGGGGCTTGGTGTGAGTGGCTACAGGCCACAGCTGGACCATTGGATCATGGTGGAATTAAGACTGTTGTGTGCCATAATTAAAGTTGCCAGCAGGTGTCACTGTCAAGTAAAGGTTTCGAAACGTTTCATGACACCTTGAGTCAAATGTTTCAATTGTTTCAAATGCTTTGTTTCAACCATCACTACAGGTTACTATCAGGAATCATGGAGTATTCACACTACCAGGGAATCAGGAACAGGTAAACCAAAATGTAACATTAACATACAGTTAGAAATGACCATCAACCTACACACAGGGTGAGCAGAACTAAATAGGGGACTAATGACAAACATGATGCAGCTGTGAAGGGCACAAACAAAACGGATTGGATAAGGAAAAACGTGGTACAAAAGAGTGGGAAAACAAAACATGGGCATATCTCTAAAAGGAAAAACTGAAGACCTGGAATGGAGTGAACTAAACATAGACATACTAACTACACTAGATGGTGACATAGCAGACATAAACAGAAGCTGGGCATACAGAAACTACAGGAATTAAGACAAATGAACAAGACTATGGAGCAGGACTGGAGCAGGAAGGGAAACGTTACAGCAAAATGGTCCAGGAGCACTATTGGCTTGACGATATCCATTAAATAGCCTTATTTATCATGGTTTACATGTTTTACACATAAAAAACAACAAAATATACATATATTATTTAGTTTTTTTGGATAAATATTTAATAAAACATAAAATTCAATGACCCAGAATGTCATTCATTGCTGTTGGGTCTTCTGAATCCAAAACCACAAGGTACTTCACTGTAGGTCAAAGTATGACCTTTCCAGAAGCCAAAAGTCAACATATACCAAGACACTGGAGGGTTAACCTCTTGTTAAACTGGACCTGAAGCAAGGAGATACATATGTTTGCAATTTTTTTAAAGACTTGGATAAGTAAAATTTATTTAGAATAAATGTACACAGTGAATATGGCCAAAATGAAATAAAAAAAACTATTATCTTCTGTTTTCATTTTTCTACATACTCTTTGAAAGACAACTACAAAGCAACAAGGCGTGGAAAGCCAAGACAACAGCTGAAAACCATCAGTAATTAAAAAGCAATCCAGCCCCCTGTCAGTGCAAATTAATATCAGCTGGTTCAGTCCCAACGGAGGGCCTACAAAAAGGTCTCATTGCCAAGGTGTCACACAAGACACATCTCATGATGGGTAAAAGCAAAGAGCTGTCTCAAGACCTTCACAACCTAATTGTTGCAAACCATAATGAGGGCATTAGTTATAGGCACATTTCTAAGCTTCTGAATAGTCCAGTGAGCACTGTTGGGGCCATAATACAGAAATGGAAAGACAATCATTACACCATAAATGTGCCTCAACCAGGTGATCCTCGCAAGATTTCTGACAGAGGAGTAAAAATAATTATCAGAAGAGTTGTCCAAGAGCCAAAGACCACTTGTGGAGAGCTTCAAAAAGACCTGCAATTAGCAGGTACTGTTGTCACAAAGAAAACAGTAAGTAATGCACTCCACTGCCATGGCCTGTATACATGCTCACCATGCAAGACTCCACTGCTGAAAAACAGCATGGTGAAGCTCATTTAAAGTTTGCTGCACAACATTTGGTAAAGCCAGTGAAATACTGGGAGAATATAGTGTGGTCAGATGAGAGCAAAATTGAACTATTTGGATCCCATAATACACATCATGTTTGGAGAAGTAATGGCATTGTACATCACCCTAAAAACACCATACCAACAGTGAAGTTTGGCGATGGGAACATCATGGTGTGGGCCTGCTTTTCAGCAAATGGTACGGGCAAACTTTACATAATGGAAGGAAGGATGAATTGGCAAATATAAAGAGACATTCTTTACAAAAATCTGCTCCCATCTACCAGGATGATGAAGATGAAATGAGGGTGGACATTTCAGCAAGACAATGATCCCAAACACACAGCCAAGGAAACTCTCAATTGGTTTCAAAGAAAGAAAATAAAGCTGCTAGAATGGCCCAGCCAATCACCTGACTTAAATCCCATTTAAAATATATGGAAAGAACTGAAGATCAAGATTCATAGAAGAGGCCCATGGAACCTTAAAGATTTGAAGACTGTTTATGTGGGAGACTGGGCCAAACTCACACCAGAGCAATGCATGGTTTCTCCATACATGAGGCGTCTTTAAGCTATCATCACCAACAAAGGCTTTTGTACAAAGTATTCAATGAATATTAGTAAGTGTGTTCAATACTTTTTCCCTGTCATTTCACATTATTACACATAACCTAATTTCTCAAAATATTTGTTTTGGTTTCTTTGTGTGTATGGATTACTTGTTACCAACATCTGGTAAAGATTTCATGTCGATAGCAACTTTGGAAATACATTTACTGAGAAAAATTGTAAGGTGTTCAATACTTATTTCACCCGCTGTATCTCTGGAATTTAAATTGGAAGATCTTGGTATCTTATATCATCTCTGTTTCATAATGTTGATGAATATGACGAAAACAGAGAGGCTATGACACCTTTCACATGTACCCACGTTTCATACACAAAGCGCAGCATTTTTTTTCAGATTACATTTGGGAAATGTTCCTATAAGTGTTATAGACATTTTCACATAACAAAATGGATTTTACCTGGGAAAACTATGCTTTCTATGTCATTACTGGGACTCTTTGATGACAAAAAAGAAAGTACTATTTTTGTTTGTTCTCAATGTGTTATTACCTCACTGTTTTGCTATTGCTAAGTAGCTGCTAGTAAGCTAATGGCTTTGTTTACAAAGGCACATACCTCACATTATCACGTGCCATGTTATTGGTGTCAAAGCTATTGTTCAATGGAGACATTCGCTAAATTTGTGGATTTCTAAACATATGAGAAATGTATATATATAAACAAAACATTGCAGTTGTGAGCAGTGATTATAATCCACCTTCTATTAACAAAAGTTACCGTAATTCTTCAAATAAAAACCGGGGCCTTTATTTAGCTCTTCTGCAAAAGGTAACAGGCTTTTATTTGAAGCAGGCTTTTATTAGAGGCAGGCCATTATTTCTAATTCACTATGTTTGATAAATATATTTGGTGATATTTTACTGTCAATACTCGTTCCAGTTTGCCCTTTTAAATAAACCTGTGTGAGTCGTGACTCACTGGGATCTTTCACCCGAGTCTTTAAAATAACTCATGAGTCGCGAGTCTTTAGTATCATTAACCCGGATCAGTTGAGTCCTAATAAAATTTGATCTAAAATTATAAAAGCGCCACAAACAAAACTCTTGTATCATTAGCTATTACTAGTCCTAGCCATCTTAGCTGCCAAAAGCTTTATAATTTACAATTTCATAGGCAAACACAACTCTACAAGTCAACTTAAGCAACCGAGTGAGTAGAGCGACAGTCCGAAACAGGTTATAGGAACTTCCAGATCCGCAGACTCAGCCGGAAACATTGCAGACTCGCAGACCATGGGACTCACAGACCATGGGACAACTGATGAGTTGTCGATCACTCATGAGTTGTGGAGGACTCATTAGTTGTCGATCACACATGAATTCTTGCGTGAGTCAGTCAATCGCATGAATCAGCCGGCTACCTTGTTTAAAATAATACACTGTTCTGCACGTAGCCTAGCTAGGCTTACTGTAGGTTTGGTGTGTAAATGTAGTATATTAAAATGCAATTGGGTCGAGCAGCCAGTCTGAAACATTGCAATCTCGGCACACCTCGCAGTCGCAGACCATGGGACTCATGAGTTGCGGAGGACTCATGAGTTGCGGAGGACTCATGAGTTGCGGAGGACTCATGAGTTGCGGAGGACTCATGAGTTGCGTCAATCGCGTGAATCAGCCAGCTACGTTGTCATGAGTGGATCAGTATCAGACGAGCGAGTGAAGTCTCTCCTCGAGTCAGGGTAAAGCAAATCCACAACAAAAGCACTATTATAATGTAAATAGTTGTTGTTTTTCTTAGCATTTATTATTTGCATATTTTGCATGTTTGTTCCATTTGATTGTTGTTTTTAATTTAATATATTATATTGTTATATTTATGTTTGTTCCTGTTACAATCCGCCCGGTAGCTCGCTACAACCAGACCGATGGTAACAGTCTACAGGCAATACACCACATCTCATAGGCCTCCCGTGGGAGATGGAATATAACAATATCAGTAGTAAGTAGTAGATATAACAAAGTGTATAATTTAATAAATATAATAAATACAATACTTTATATGGCAGGACATAGCACGCACAGTAAGCGGAATTTCAGACACAATAATATATATATATTCATATATATAATTAACACGGATACCTCATGGAATACCCTTACTAGGTACATACGGGAATGGTAAACGCTGACAAACACCACCTTCCCTGTACCATACATATGTGTCTGATCTGACAATTTAACTTACCCACCTGGGAGAAGGGGTGCGAACGGTCGAATCAAAACAATACATAATGACCCTACGCTTCCCTAACCCCCCCAGCTAAACTGCCTACTATGTTCTCCCCTAACCCCTTCCCCTACCTGCTACAAAAACAGGGTGACCGCCGCCCGCGTCTACCTACTGTCTTTAACAGGGGAATTACCTACGTGAAAATGTATACCCCGGGGTGTCTACCTTGTCCCTTCTCCGCAGGTGCTACATACAAACTAAGAGTTATATCATATATACAACCACTAAAGCCATACATCCAACCCATAGCATAAAGTGTCATCGACCAAAATGGCTCTCCCAAACAATTCACCAAGGCTCCTCATATTCGCCCCGACAGCCGGCCATGCCTTTCCGGGAATCATCCTCCAACGCATTGCACCTGTGAAGTGAGAGAGAGAGAAAAAGAGAGAGAGAGTGAGAAAAAGAGAGAGAGAGAAAAAGAGAGAGAGAGAAGAAGAGAGAGAGAAAAACTGGGAAGGAAAACCTGAACCCACTACCAGTTCACTGAGGACGTAACACCCCCCCCCCATAAAAACAAGCAGACCACCGGTACTGCGCAACCACAAACCTCAATCTACCTGAATCTGAAAAACCACAATCACCAACCCGACCTACCAGGCCAACCCCACGGGCTAACCTCGAGACAGGGCATCCGCAAACACATTATCCGACCCCTTCTTATGCCGGATCACCAAGTTATAACTCTGGGCCAACAAGGCCCAACGCATAAGACGCTGGTTGTGGTTGTACATACTAGCCAAAAAAACTAATGGACTGTGGTCGGTATACACCATCACGGGCAACGCACTCGAGCCCACGTAAACCTCAAAATACTGGAGCGCTAACAACAAAGCAAGGGTCTCTTGTTCGATGGTGGAATACCTGGTCTCAGCCGGGTTAAACTTGCGTAACATAGCCTTTAGAGTCTGGTGCCACCTCTCTAGGGCACCCTGACTTTCAGTATGGTACGCACTCGACACATTATGAGCAATAGCTAGAGTCTTCAGAACCTGAGCAAACACATTAGACATGAAAGTAGTGCTTTGATCCGTTTGGATAACCCTAGGTAAACCAAACGTGGTAAAACACTTAATCAAGGCCGATAGCACAACCTTAGACGTGATCCGAGGTAAAGGAATGGCTTCAGGGTAACGGGTAGCTACACACACAGAGGCGTCATGCCCATTGAAACTAAGGGGGCACGTGCCCCCTCAGATTTTTGAGCAAAGTGGACTTTCCTTTTAATATCTGTATTTGTGGGCACGTTTCTGTGTGTTGTGCACACTAGAGATGCGCGGATGGGCTATTATTTAATCCGCAACCACATCGTAAAAAACTCATCATCTGTCCGCCATCATCCGCACCAACGTTTTTTACCTATTTTCAAAACCGCACCCGCCCGTAATCCGCTGATTGGGCGATGCAAGGCGCTGCTGACGCGAGCCACGAGGATAGAAAGCGCTTGACTCAGAATATCAGCAGTGAACTCCTTCTCCGATCTGCGCACAGGGACAAAAATAAATAAATAGCGTAAATAAAACGGCAAACCTGACCTTACCTGACTAAGCTACTGTACAATATTATCATTGTAATAAAAACGCAATTTCGCACATAATTTCAACATGCTGATATTTAGCCTACTACTAATAAATGCCTATTGCACTTTATTTTTTGCAAAAAGAAAAAATCTCGAAAAAATAAGTAATTCACATAGGCTAATTAACTTTATGCACTCGCACTGTCATGTCAGGTTGACGACTAGGCAGGTCGAGCCTGTTCTGAAGACTCCCGTTAATTTTGAATGCATGACAGTGTAATTAATTTTATACCAGCAGGCCTAACAATCATACAATAAACAAAGTATGGAGCCACGATATTGAAGAAACGCCGGCCCTGTTCATTCCGAAAGTCCACCGCACAACAGTGCAACATTCATGTTTACATTTTTTATAATTTTTCATAACAACCCTAAGACTTGAGTGCTTTCCTTGCACTTCTAATTAATGAGCAGAGCGTTCCGACTATTTTTCTTACCTGCTTTTTGGCTGTGGGTGTTATTGAGCTTGTAGAAGTTTAGCCCTTGCGTTCTTAGTATAGATCGAGACACGACATGGAAGATTAATCATCGGTGAACTTGCACTGTTGGCCTATTCTACTTTCTTATTGAACACTGGAGAGAAAAATAGGCTACTTGATTTAAACTTTTTGTTACCTTTAGTGAACTTGACTATTTCAAGGTGTGCTCGATTTTTTTCGGATGTAGGTAACAATATTTAAATATATTCAATGTATATATATTCATATTTAATTAAAATATTATTATTCGTCACGTTATCCGCCCGATCTGCGGTTGATATAGCCTAACCACCAACCGCGCATCTCTACTGCACACTGTGCCCCCTTAAAAAAAATAGGTGCATGACGCCCCTGTACACACATGATGGTTAACAAAAACTGGTTACCTGACTTTGCTCTTGGTAAAGGGCCAACACAATCCACTATCACTTTCTCAAAAGGCATAACCCTCCCATAAGTCTTTCTTACTTCTACATGTCCCGACCAGGGAATATCATGTGCCAACGCCAAGAACTGGGACCTAAAAGGAGCTGGCACCACAACCTGCAACACGGAATTTCCGAAACCACCCGCCACTCTAGGAGAGGACCATTTTTGCATTAACATACCGTCCTCTAACACATAAGCGGTTGTTTTCTGACCAACCGATAACTGATCCACTACAGAGGAGCGACACTTACTTAAACTAGGGTCAGCTGTCTGTGATTGTATTAGACCGTCACGCGTAATGGGTAAACTAGACGTTCTCACGGCGGCTGGTGCAGGGGCCTCATACTCCTTAGCGCCATGAGAAGGCAACTCAGAAGGCAACACCTCACCCCCTCCCAAGATTGAGGCAAACACGGTATCCTTCAAACCTATGACCTCCCCCATCCAGGGGACTGAGCGCGCATCACGGCGCACAGGAAACATTTGGGAGATACCAACCATGTCACAAGCCGCCACAGGGTTGGCAATCACCTCCAACACAGGTTTTACCAGCCCACCCGCCAGATAATTCCCCATAAGCAAAGCAACCCCTTTCACAGGCAAACGTCCCTGTAGAGCTACTTTGACACGGCCAGAAACCAAGGCAGACTGCAGATACACATAATGCATGGGAGCTGTCACATAATCCATCCCCACCCCTTGTAACACAACACTATAATCACAAGAAGATTCCTCCGACCAGGGCAACACATCTGCAACTAAGACCAATTGTGACGCACCAGTATCCCTCAAAATCGTAATGGGTACCTGCGTCTTATAGTCGCTAATGAGTGAGACGGCACCCTGAGAAATGAATGGGTCATATCCCGCATCATGTGACTGACTAAACGCAACAGACAAAAGCGGATTAGCGGGAAATAATTTCTTTACTAACCCCACCGGTTTAGATAGGTATGCCTGAGGGGCGGCTGGCCGACGTTGTAGCTTCATACACTCCGCAACAATATGCCCCTTTTTGTGACAATAATAGCACTCCCTCTCCCTACTTAACAAACGAGGAGGGGAACCCCCCGCAAAACCCCTGCTCGAAGCAACTCCCTGGGCGTTTAAAGGCCTACCCTCCGTATGGGGCATAGTAAACGCTGTCTTGTGCGTTAGTGCGAACTTGTCCGCTAGCACGGCAGCCCGGGACAAAGTTGGCACCTGTTGTTTATTCAAGTATATTACCAGGCGGTCGGGCAGACTATTCTTGAACTCCTCCAACAGGGTCAACTCCCTAAGAGACACAAAATCAGAGCATTTACTGACAGCACACCACCTATCGAATAAAGTTTGTTTCTCACAGGCAAACTCTACATACATCTGGTTCGAACCCTTTTTATGATTCCTAAATTTCTGACGATACACCTTGGACACTAGCTCATAGGCACGGAGGACCGCATCTTTCACATACTCATATTCCAAACTGTCCTCAAGAGTTAAAGCTGACACAACCTCCTGGGCTTTGCCAAGTAATTTACATTGTAAGAGCAAAGGCCACACATTTTTGGGTCATTTCAGAGTCTGCAATATGCTTAAACACACCAAAATAAGAATCCACCTCTGACTCTCTAAAAGGAGGAACTAATGATATATGTTTGCTGATGTCAAAACGCTCCACCGGCTGACCCTGAAGCACTGACGCAGCCAAGGCAACTTTCTCCTCCATTTCGAGCCTGCGCCGACAAAGGTCAGCCTCAATCTCTAGTTTCCGTACCTCCAGCTGGAAAGTATGCTCAGCCTGTCTAGCACGCTCGTCCATCTGGAGACGGGCAATTTGCATTCGAACACAAGCCTCCAGACCTGAACTCGAACTGGACAAAGGCACAAGTTTGGGCAAAGCAAAAGGCGTCGTAACAGCCTCACCATCAATTTGACTGATTCCACCCACGACATCTCCAGTCCCCCCTTCTGACTCACACTCCTCCAACCCCACCCCCGTGAGATTTTCAGGCGCACCCTCTAAGCCGGGTAACACCTGCCTCTCCACCAAACAGTCCCACACCCTGTGACGCAGCTCCGTTTTAACCAGAGCCCTAGACACAGGAAGCGAATAATGATCAATCAGACCCCCAAGATCGACCTTACGGCACTTATCCGGCAACCCCACTGATGGAGCCGCAACAAACATGGAGACGAGCGATGTAGCCATCATGAAACACCCCAGAGAGAAACAAAAATCCCAAAACAACACCACACTGTCCCCACCAACACGACCATGAAACGCCGTTATGCCGCAGACACGGACCCAAAAGGATCCTGCACGAGCCCCCAATTGTTACAATCCGCCCGGTAGCTCGCTACAACCAGACCGATGGTAACAGTCTACAGGCAATAAACCACATCTCCTAGGCCTCCCGTGGGAGATGGAATATAACAATGTGTAAGGAGCCAACGACACAATACTAAGTAGTAGATATAACAAAGTTTATAATTTAATAAATATAATAAATACAATAATTTATATGGCAGGACATAGCACGCACAGTAAGTGGAATTTCAGACACAATAATATATATATATTCATATATATAATTAACACGGATACCTCATGGAATACCCTTACTAGGTACATACGGGAATGGTAAACGCTGACAATCATCACCTTCCCTGTACCATACATATGTGTTTGATCTGACAATTTAACTTACCCACCTGGGAGAAGGGGTGCGAACGGTCGAATCAAAACAATACATAAAGACCCTACGCTTCCCTAACCCCCCCACAGCTAAACTGCCTACTATGTTCTCCCCTAACCCCTTCCCCTACCTGCTACAAAAACAGGGTGACCGCCGCCTGCGTCTACCTACTGTCTTTAACAGGGGAATTACCTACATGAAAATGTATACCCCGGGGTGTCTACCTTGTCCCTTCTCCGCAGGTGCTACATACAAACTAAGAGTTCTATCACATATACAACCACTAAAGCCGTACATCCAACCCATAGCATAAAGTGTCATCGACCAAAATGGATCTCCCAAACAATTCACTAAGGCTCCTCATATTCGCCCAGACAGCCGGCCATGCCTTTCCAGGAATCATCCTCCAACGCGTTGCACCTGAGAGAGAGAGAGAGAAAAACGGGAAGGAAAACCTGAACCCACTACCAGTTCACTAAGGACGTAACAGTTCCATTTGATTGTTGTTTTTGTATTTAAAATATTTTATTGTTATATTTATTTGTGTTGTATTATTGTTCTAGTAATTTGCACATTTTCTTCCTCTATTAATTACATTGCCTATGCCTGGCTAAGTGTTGTGTTTCTTTTTTCATGTGCCTTTTTAAAATACATTTTTGTTACTAAACTCTGGAATAGTGAGTCTGCACCGTGTGAATCCACAGAGCTTCCTACTACGTTAGTGGTTTGAGAGAATGGGCTACAACTGAGTTTCCTTGGAGATTTGGCAATAATGACTCAAGTGACTCGGGTCAGTTTAGTGAGTGACTCAGAATAACCCAAATCCTTAAAATCAGGTTTGCCAGGCCTACTTTTAAAGTTGGGCCTACTGCAATACATTATAAACACAATCTAAACACTTCTTGTAACTGTTCCAATAAGTTTTGAAAAAAGTTGCTGAAAATTCAGTGGCTTGCACTGAATGGGACCGGTGTTACTTCCAATGTAGCTACTGCTATCTACTGGCCCCCATACATTACTACAAACTACACAAGGCTGAGTAAGATATACAGCCGCATTGACTAAAATACTGGTAGGACAATAATACATAGCGATACTCATTCCTGCTCCCGCGAGCCTGCCATTCCATAAGTATTCCATCCAACCCCAGTTGCGACTACCCTGAGTTAGCGTTTCATCCTGGTAATGAGTAGCATCACCTCTGCTAAATTTGGTTTGGAAGAAAAACATATGGAATAAACCAGTTATTAATTCTCTTATTATTGCTCTTTGTTTGCATTATTTAAAAGTTGTAAACATATACACCTTAAGTAATGCTCATTCAGGACTATTAAGCATTTATCACGTGTTACTTATGGTGTATATGTTTACAATTTTACAATACGGCAAAGAAAGAGCATTAGCAGCTGGTTAATTATGGTTTAAGGGGTGATAGAATGATTATATAGGGTATTTTACACTGTTCCTTAAGGTCTCCGAATAGGATATGTAGTATTGGTTGAGCTGAAAATGGACCGATTGTTTTTCCATGCACCATAATGCAACCCTGTGAACTAGCCCCTGAATGAAACAAGAGGTTTTCTACCTTTTATGGTATGCTCATGAATATTTAGATGAGCTGCACCCTGATTGGTTGGTTGACAACGAGCAAACCTGTGGAGCAGACGCAACATGGCCGACAGCATTTCACTGAAAGATCCAAGGTGGAGATACCAGACAAGAAGAGTGGCAGTTTGTAAGCTACGGCTGTAGTGAAACGAGTGCCACTCGCATCAATGAAAATATTACAACTCTTGTCTGTGTCAGAACAGAAGGTCTACTGTTATATTGTAAATACTATCCCGCAGATTAGGTAATCTGATTATGAGATTATTACCTTCTTATCCATGTAGTAATATGTAATCTTCCAACAACATAAATTTCCCCTTGCCAGGTGTACATGTGATCAGAGCCGGCCCTAGACCTTTGGGGGCCCTATGCAAAATTTGGTTGGAGGCCCCTTTGACCATTTTAAGTACGTCAAAGTCACTATACGTCGGAGTCACTGACCAACAATCAGGGCCGGCCTGCCCATTAGACAAGATTAGGCAGCATTTTCTCAATTGGCTACCGCCTTCCGGCGCGCGTCTCTGATTGGCGTAGCTGCAGCCCTTCCCGCCCTTACGACACCATTGCGAACACCTGCTAATAGCAACTCAAGCATCCCGCATAGGGTTCGTTATTAGTTTGTATCGGAGCCATTGTGAGAGAGCTCTAGTTTGTATGCTTTTGATGTTGTCGCCCCTCCTCTTTCGCTCGCCCAAGGTGCCAGTCATTCGCAATGCTGTTTTTTTAAATGAATGGAGCTGCCAGGATGGCTACGCGAGTAAACTTGTGAATAAAAGGCAAGTGTTAATCACATTCTGTCACATTTTGTGTAGGAAATAGGTGGATCAAATGTAGGGTCGTAGGCTACTCGTTATTTTTAATTAAACAAAGGAAACACTATGCTACACTTAAGTATTATGCCTTAAGTCAATTATTTCATTTGTTTAATTAAAATAATGAGTAACCTACGACCCTACGGTGCCGCCAGACATTTTTCACTGGAGGTGCTAAGGGGGAGCTAGCTCAATGCATGGAGGTGCTGACATGAATTGTGTTTAATGCGCGATCAGGCGACCTGTAAAGCTTTCTTAAACTCAATGACACAAGTGTCTGTTCAATAGGAGGAAACCAAACAAAATTTATGATCTCAAAGTTCTATGCCTAATTCCCAATAAGACATAGACAAATCACCATACACTCTAAAAACAAATGGTGCTAAATAGCACTAAAAGTGGATAATTGGCTTGAAATCATAGGGGAATCACTTTAAGTGCTATGTAGCACCTATCTTTAAAAATGGTGCTATGTAGAACCATAAGAGGTGCCATATAGCACTTTAAGCACCCCAAATAACCGCTAAAGAACTGCTGAAG
>JACXGM010010528.1:0-26138 GCA_016801145.1 Umbra pygmaea | reverse complement strand
GTGGCTACAGACGCAGTACAATCAATTGCCCGATTCGCCTCAATTGGAAACCCAGCAATCTCATAAAATTGTCTTTTAATCATAGTTTGAATATACCAGAAAGGGACTTCATAGCCGCCAAAACTGCTGGCATACTTCGACTATTGTTGGCTGCGATACCAGACCTGTCCCTGATCTCCCGCTGAAAGATCCCAATGTAAAGAGCGCACATTAAGGTCCTCCAGATCTGCCATCGCTTCGACTACAGGATTGCCAAAGCACTTGTTTAAATTGTATATATACAATTTATATATTGTCGAAGTCAAACAATTCAATATTCCAAAACGTATTGCGGGATAACTCTTGAACTCTTGGGAGCTGTAAATGCAAGTGTCAGTTTACACCCGATCAAAGTAGTTTATGGATATAACCACGGCAAATTGTTTTTTTTTGTGGAAAAAATATGTTTCGGAATATTGAATTGTATGACTTCGACAATCGACTAGTGTGGACTTCAATTGGAAATGGGAAATAAACTAAGGTATGTACACAAACTTATTTGTTCAAACTCGCTGTGTTTATTATACGGAATCAGTGCAAAACGATATGGACTAGTAATGACATTTTGAACATGTTTAGTGGCTCAAAGCACGCTTTTTAACTTGCCCCGTAAATGTGTAATGATTGTCTATAGGCAGCAAAATGTAAACACGGTTTTGGCAATACAGATTGTTTGAGTTATTAACGCTATGGACAGCACTTCCGATATGCAAACAACAGAGCTACGTTTTGAAATCACCCGGAATTCTCCTTTAATGGCTTTAATCTAACAAGGATATTTACATATTCACACATTTAACTACCCTAGCCAACCCAGAACTGGTTTGTCCACTTTGCAGCCCCCAACACCCAACACAAAAACCTGGTACAGTATGTGTCATTGGGCTAAAATCAAATTAAATACTAAATACCTAAACATACACGGCTTTAGCCTACATCAAAACATGTTGGAAACGTTTGTGTACATTGAACATCTGGTTACAATCTAGTGTTTACGAAACAGTCACAGTTAATTACTTTGCATTTAGCAGACACTTCTAGTGTTTACGAAACAGTCGCAGTTAATTACTTTGCATTTAACAGACCACTTCAAATTTACAATGAAATTACAACACTAAAATGGATGTAAAGAAACGAACCTTTGCCAGTACAACACAGTTTTCACCACCTGGCTTGTAGATGGCCAAGTCCTGCACCCAGCCACAGCAGAAAGCCTCGTAACTTTCCAAAGTCTTGTGGCTTTTAAACTCCTGCATTGTGTAGTAACTTACACCAAAAACATGATAATTCAAAATGTCCATATATGTGCATGGAGGTAAATCGTCCAGGTCTCTGTGCCATTTCGCTGCAGGGTGCTCGTATGGGTCGATATTTTGGATGCCTGAGAGCTTCTCCAAATACCACTGTTTTGCGCTTGGTGTGAGCTTGTTCCTGTAAGGTCCCTTTTCTTTCGCCTTATCTTTTTGCATTGCTTTACTTTCTTCATTTTCTTTCTTGTATTCGTAGATCTGTAGTCCTGCCGAAATAATAAATGTGCAAAAATAATAAATTTGCAAAATATTAAAGAGCTCTGGAATGTTTAGTCGCGCCTCTCTGAAGTTCTGAAGGCGTTGCCCCTGGCAAACGATAGCCTCTCCTACCATCATGGCCGACTGGCTCAGACCCCGCCCAGATCGGCACGTGACTCCTCACTCTCAATACCATGAACAGCGCTAGTCACACTACAGAATTTGCGTACACAAAGTCAGACCAGACGTGAGATTTTATCGCAGCCTACGATCACATTCAAATGGATAAATCCCTTGCTTTGCGTAGGAATCGCTGTATGCCCGTCGTACGCCTGTTTAAGGTCGTGCGCACCTTTCATAAAAGGGCAAGGCACTTAACTCTAAATTGCTCCAGGGGATGCTCCTGGACTTACTATAAGTTGCTTTTGATAAGAGCATCTGCTAAAACGACTAAAATGTACAAAAAAGTTGAAATATGGGAACATTTTGCAGACATTACAGGTGCTCAGCAGAAATATTTTAGACAGGTACTATGAACATTGTACAATACAACATTATCTCACCCAGAAGGAGCATGCCATTGAATGCCCTCAAAAAGTTGTTTCCCTTTCCATCTATATTGCTCTAAATGTTTCATTCAAGAGTTTGCTTACAAAATTTATATACATTCCTAAAAAGCAATCATATACAGCAACAACACTGGCAAATTCATTAATTACACCTGTTCAACTGCTTGTTAACATAAATATCTAATCAGCCAATCACGTTGCTTGCAAGTCAATGCATTTAGGCATATAGACATGGTCAAGATGATCTGCTGAAGTTCAAATCCAGCATCAGACTGAGGAGGAAAGGTGATTTAAGTGACTTTGAACTTGGCATGACGTTCGCTGCCAGGTGGGCTGGTTTGAGTATTTAAAAAATGCTGATCTACTGGAATTTTCCCACAACCATCTCTAGGGTTTAGTGAAAATGGTCAGAAAAAGAGAAAATATCCAGCGAAAAGCAGTTCTCTGGGCAAAAATTCGATGGCAGAGGTCAGAGCAGAATGGCCAGACTGGTTTGAACTGCTAGGATGGAGGATAGGAGCCATCAGCATAGAGCACTGTATTGCACTGCTGGTTTGCTTCTAATGCTAAGCAGGGTCAGGCCTGGTTAGTCTCTGAATGGGAGACCAGTGCTGCTGGATGTGGTGTTGGAGGGACAGTAGGGGCACTCTTGCCTTGCCCTTCTCCTCAAAGCATTGCTGGAATTGAGAAAGTGTTCAGTGCCTGGTAAAATAAAGGTAAAACTCTAATAATCACTTGTTACAAAGGTATGCAGAAGAGCATCTTTGAATACACAACACGCTGCACCTTGAAGCAGATGGGCTACAGCAGCAGCAGACCATAACTCTGCAACTCCTGTGAGCAAACAACAGGAAAGTGAGGCTACAATTTGCACAGGCCTACCACAACTGGACAATGGAAGATTAGACAAATGTTGCCTGGTATTTTGAGTCTTGATTTCTGATGTGACATTCAGATTGTAGGGTCAGAATTTGGCATAAACTACATGAAAGTATGGATCCATCCTGCCTTTTATCAACGGTTCAGGCTGGTGGTGTTATAATATTGTGGGGGATATTTTCTTGGCGCACTTTGGGCCCCTTAGTACCAATTGAGCATTGTTCCAATTTCACAGCCTACCCAAGTATTGCTGCTGACCATGTCCATACCTTTATGACCACAGTGTACCCATCTTATAATGGCTGCTTCCAGCAGGATAAAACACCATGTCACAAAGCTCACATGTCAAACTGGTTTCTTGAACATGAGAGTGAGTTCACTGAACTCAAATGTCCTCCACAGTCACCAGATCTCAATGCAATCTACCACTTTTAGGATGTGGTGGAACGGGAGATTTGCATCATGGATGTGCAGCCAAAGAATCTGTAACAACTGCTTGATAAAATAATATCAATATGGACCACAATATGGACCAAAATCTCTGAGGAATGTTTCCAGTACCCTGTTGAATCTATGCCATGAAGAATTAAGGCAGTTCTGAGAGCAAAAGTAAGGTGTACTATTAAAGTGACCAGTGTCTATATAAGAGCGAAATCTCAAGAATATGAAAATGGTCAGCAAGTCCTGCTGGAAAAGGAAATGGAAAGCATGAAGTGCTCTTAAATCTCCTGGTAGATTAACTCTGAACTTTGTAAAACACAGTAGACAAACATCAACAGATGAAATGGCACCGAAAAAAATAAATCACTGACTGGGAGCTTCACACTGGATTTCAAGCTATTTGGATTCTGTGCCTCTTCACTTTTCCTCCAGACTCTGGGAACTTGATTTCCAAATGCAAAGTAAAATGTACTTTTATCTGAAAAGAGGACTTTGGACCAATAAGCAACAGTCCAGTTCTGTTTCTCTTTAGCCCAGGAAGGATGCTTCTGAGGTTTTCTGGTTCAGGAATGGCTTGATTGGAGTGGCCTATTTCCTGGACACGTCTGTGTGTGGTGGCTCTTGATGACTCCAGCCTCAGTCCACTCCTTGTGAAGCTCCCCAACATTTTTGAATTGGCTTTGCCTGACAATCCTCTCAAGGCTGCAGTTTCCCCTGTTGCTTTTGTACCTTTTCCTACCACACTTTTCCCTTCCAGTCAAATTTTCATGAATATGCTTTGATACAGCGCTTAGCCAGCCCTTTCAGCAATGACCTTCTGTGGCTTACCCTCATCTCAGGTCTACATTTCTGTATTATAAATTCTGTATTCTAATATTTTTCAACACTGGGTTTTTTTTCTCCATATGCTGTAAGTCGTAATCATCAAGATTTAAACAAAAAGTGGGTCTGCATGGCGTAGTGGGCTAAGTCGCTGCATTGCAGGACAAGCTACAACATAAAAATTAGTAGTTCAAGTCTGACTATGGGTTCTTCAACGTTCCCTGGACCGCCAGAACAAGGCAGAGCAAACTGGCTCTGCTACATGTGGTTGGATGAACCATGTGAGTGCCCCTCACCATCCCGCATCTTTCCAAGGAGTTGCAGAGCTGCCAGGATCGAAAGTCAGGATCAATGGGAATTGTGAGGGGTGAAAAATAACAAATACTAATTTGAAGAACAGCATATTTCCCAATGCTAAAGTCACTTGTTCTAATTGTATTTTCCATAATAAAGTTGTAATTCAGAATCTAAATGAACTGCAAAAAAGAAACTGATTGTCTTTTTTATGATTCTAACTATTTGATTGTATAATGTAATACATTGACAAAAATACCTACCTATACATATGACTATAAGAAGTTATATCTGTAATATGACGTTTTTTATTATCATTGTGGAGTTTAGATGAGTATTACTTGGGAAATGCTTTCGAATACTCATTGTAGATATTATTTTTTAACTTATGCACCATATAAATGAAAAAGGTTATAGTGTTCTGCTACAATGCTTTACCGGGCGCAACGCAGCGCAAAGTCTGAACGCAAGTGTCTTTGCTAGTTTAAGACCGAAGCAGTTGTCAATTTTCCGTCAGGCGCCCATATTTGCGCCCATGGGTGTGCTGGTCTAACAGGGAGGTGTGTTCAGGAAAATTCTGGGTTTATTGCTATCTTGAGACATCGGAAAGTGATTGCGCCATTGACCAAAAAAACCTGGTCTAAAGTCAATGGCGCAGCATGTCATAGTAATTTTAACAGCAAATTAGTCAAACGCACCTATGGCATAGGCACACTGCGTTTACACTATGCTTGTTGCACACACACAGGGAAGCGCAGCAGCACACAAACATGCAAAATATTACAAATAAAAATACTACGGTGCAAATCTGCCGCCATTATAGCAATGCACGAAAGGTACAAACGCGCCTGGCTCTTAAAGGGAATGGGAGATGAATCAATCATTGGTTTATTGCATGTTATGCCCAAAACACACCCATGAATTAATGAATACACTTAGTACAACCCTTTTAGACCATGCGCTTGGTGCATGGACCCTTTTATCTGCTGTCAAACTAGCAAAAGTGGATTTGGACACGCCCAAAGCGCACTTGCGCCATGTGCTTCATGCCATGCAATTAGATCACTAAAATAGGCCCCCAAAGTGTCTAAACACATGTAGTTTAAAATCTTGAAATCTTAATATTTTCCACTCCATCTAAATGTATTTTTTACAGTCTATTTTTGTTTGAAAGCCCTGACACATTCGATGGACATTGTTGCAGGTGTAACAGGACTATATTTTTTTACCTGGCTTGATAGTTCACCTTGTCATATTTGGCTTTCTTAAAGGTGTCTGGATCCACTTCCTGTTGTTTTTGTTTGGTAATTCTTGTAATAGTCTTAGTGTTAATACTATTCTGGGGGGGGGAGTGTTTGAATGGTGACTTTTGGGGCAGCTTCACTATATACAGGGGATAACATTAACTTTATTGCACACCTGTCCTTCAGACAAATAGGTCTGTTTTGTACATATCCAACAGCAAAAACTACTTGTCCAATGCAGAAATTAGTTTATTATTAACATGCATATCTGTATTTCTGGGAAATAAGGAATACATCTCTCCCCAATTAACAAGGGAAATTATGGTAAAAAAAGTATGTTTTAATTTCTTCTCTTTCAGTTAGGGAAGGATTTTTGCGATGGCCTTAACTCCCTGAAGTTTGTGCCATCTAGATTACATTTTAGGGGTCCACCCAAGTTTCATAAGTCATTTGGAATCCTTAAAACTCTGGCAGGCACAGTTGTGCTCAAATGTTTGCATACCCCTGGAGAATTGCTATTAGATGTACCATTATTAAAGGAAACATAAGTGAACAGGCAAAAAAATGCTTTTTTTTCTCATAGGAGTCATTCATCTTTAAGTCAACAGAATGCCACAATCATAAAACAAAACATGGCAACAAAGAAAATAATTAAATGACCCCTGTTCAAAAGTCTAAATACCCTCAGTCTCAATATGGTGCATTGTCCTGTTTAGCATCAATGACAGCGTGCAGTCATATGTGATAGTTGTCTATGAGACCGTAAATTCTTGCATGTGGTATAGCTGCCCATTCATCTTGGGAAAATGTCATGCAGTCTTTTGTTGTCTTGAATGAACTGCACGTTTGAGATCTCTTCAGAGTGGCTCAATGATATTAAGGTCAGGGGACTGTGATGGCCACTCCAGAACCTTCATCTTCTCCTGCTGCAACAACTGGAGGGTCAACTTGGCCTTGTGCTTTGGGTCACTGTCGTGATGGAATGTCCAAGAGTGTTTCATGCACAGTTTTTTGTGCAGAAGAATGCAAATTGTCTGCCAGTATTATCTGATAACTTCCTGCCTTCATCTTGTCATAAATTTCCACAAGGTTCCCCGTTCCTTTAGAGCTCAGACATCCCCAAAACATCAGTGAGCCACCACTATGCTTCACAGTGGGGATGGTATTCTTTTCACTATAGCAGCCCTATTCAAATCTGGTCCTCAAGCCAAATAGAAACTCATTGACTATTTATACACAGTCACCAGGGGTGTAGTGGTAAAAAAAAGAGGTGGGTAACCTATAAATTCTGTGATCAGGTGGACCACGACGCGGTCACCGGTAAGGTGGGCCACGACCTACTGGTGTACAGTATGTGTATCCTGATGACATCGCTATAGGCTATCATTTAATGGTACCAAGCAGTGGTGTAGTGGTAAATAAAATGGTGGGAAAACTTATCAACTCTTCACGGAGATCATGTTAAAATTAAGAATCATCAATATCAACCAGAACATATTACATTTTTAAACTATAATTTTATTGCTTTTAATACAGGTAGGGCCTTGTGTCCATTTTACACAAAATCTGATACAGATGCATTGCAATGACACCAATTTCACATAAAATACTATTTGAAAATGTTCATATTGAAATGTGTAATCTTTTTATGGTCTTTTTAAATCAATTGAGCTGCAATGTAAATATGTATAGCAAAATGCTGATGTGCATCAGTGTGGATATACCGTAAGTTATGTGATAACAAACAAGATCAAAGCATGTACATAACTATCAAATGTAAGCAATACTAACCAATAACAACCAAATTGTTCATGTTCTTTTGGTCATTGTAAACTAGCAAACTTGATTCAATAATCAGCTCATCTGCAGAATCAATATAGCACTTCTCTTTGTAAATCAAGGTTTGAAAGTATCTTACTTCAATGGGTTAGGCAATGATATGAAGCCATATATTAATCAACAAAAAACATTATTTGCACAACCAAAGCACTAACCTCTTTCCTCAAGTGGTCTTTCTGAATGGCAGGCTGTCTCAGCACAACTTTGTTTATTATTAGTTACTTTACTTTGATAGTTTGCCTATTTATTTGAGCTACATTTAGATAAATATGTGCAGAACAGTACAGAGCTCTTGCTGGCTAAATAGCTACTGACTGAGTAGAGCTAGATAGATACAGTAGACAACTGACTGAAATATGAGCAACTATTTTCTTTACCGTTTCTTTACGCTAATTTTCCAAGAGACTGCTTTGTTTTGTATGAGTCTTCCTATTTCTAAAACACATGCAGGAGTTAGCTGATACATTACTGTAGCTAATATAGACGTTATTAAAAAGTTGTTTGTCTGGCACATCGTCTGCTATGTCTTTGTGTCACACGCACTGGGGAGGTGAGAGCTGCTGAACAGAATAGTGCATGAACGCGCTGTAGCTACGCATGAGTAAACCCTATTTCACAAATAAAAAATTTGGTAAACAGCATTTACTGTATCTGCGTTTATCCTCCACTACACCGTGATCTCTGGGGGCAGGGCGTTGTGTCGTGACGACATGTCATTCTCAATACCTTAATGCAGCGCAATATGGATAGACTTCGTTTTAAGTTTAACAACCTATAAAAACGTATAATGAACAATATGAAACTAAAACGGCATAAGCTTCATTTTGAATGGCTTAGGAACAATAGACTATTTAAAGGGGGATAAAAGCAATTTAGAGGTGGATAAACACACTTTGGAGGTGGGTAAACACTATTTCCGAATTTCGGGGGGTGCGTAAACAGCGTTTACGTGCATTTAGCCTCCACTACATCCCTGACAGGCACTCATTTTAACTTAAAATACCACAGATGTGGTAAATTGCCCTTTAATTGCCATTTTAAACTGTGTGTGTCACGTTATGTGTCTGAAACAAGGCCAAACATTCAAAGGTATTCAGGGCCATTTGGGTGATTTCTATTATCAGTATGGTTTACAAAGGTGCCAAACAACTGTGTGATAATTAATGGCTTCATATGAGCACTATCTTTACATAACAGTCAGATTTTTTGCATGAACAGTTATATTGTCAAAATCAATGCCGAAATGTCACAATTTCTGCCAGGGTATGCAAAACTATGAGGACAACTGTAGATAGAAATCTACTAGTCACTCAGATTATGTAGCCAATATAACAAAAGTTCCTCAATTTATGCATTCCAAGTTAGAAAAAACATGATAGAGGGGTCTGCGTGGCATAGTGGGCTAAGTCGCTGCATTACAGGACAGTCTACATCACGATGGTCATGGGTTTGAGCCTGACCATGTGTTCTCTGACTTTCCCCGGGCCTCCTGCATGAGGCAGTGGAGAATTGGCATAGCGCTGATCAGGATTTGGGTAAAATAAATCTGATTATCGGTTACACTTTATTTGGAGAGTCTTACATTCCATCTGTATGTGCTCTACAGATAGTTTGTTGATGATATGACTATCAACAAACTATCAACAAACCATCTGTTGATAAGCAACTAATTGTGTATTTTAAGGGTAGGGGTAAGTTTAGAATATGTTTTAGGGTAATGGTTAAGGTTAGGTTTAACATAAGGGGAATGGTTAAGGTTAGGATTAGAGTTAGGGTTAGTAGATAGTTTGTTAAAATGTTGTTGACAGTAGGCAGATAATATGTAGAGCATCTAGAGATGGACTCTCAAAATAAAGTGTTACCCGATTATCTATCCTACCACATCACTCTCTACAGCGCCTGTAAATTAAATTGCAGAATTAATTGGTGATCATCCCATGCATGATCCAAATAAAGGCCTCTGTGTTGGGTGAACCTTTTGAAGGTTCAATTTGTGCCAACCGGCAGCTCGGGCGACATGTAGTTGGATGAACCATGTGCGCACCCCTCATCATCGCACAGATCTGTACAAGGAGTTGCAGAGCTGCCGACAAGGCAGGATTAAATTTAGGAAGAAAATTGGAAAAAATAAAATTATAATAATAAACTAACATGATATACTGCTGTATTTTTTTACTTTTGTGACAGAGACGTTTTAGCTACCGCTTTAAATTTACCATGCTAATGGAGTCACCCCTCTTCTTTTTTCACCCCTCTCAATTCCCACAAACCCTGCCTTGTCGACAGCTCCACAACTCAGACAGATCTGTGAGATGGTGAGTGATGCGCACACATGGTTCATCCAACCACTTCACCCAGCCGCCAATTATATTTGCACTGCTCATCCAACACGGAAGCCTTTAGTCAGATTATGCACACGATGATTACATTCACTATACTTCCGCAATTGAATTTACAGGTGCCCAATCATCCATTTCCCTGGATGATGTACTTTCTCTTTTCTAAAACAGATAAGTCCAAGTAAGCAAAGTTTGCATGGTCGATAACAAACCCTCCCTGCCATCCCCACAACTGGACGTAATAAAACTGACACTGGGTCACTGAAACTCACAGTAAGCTACCTACTCACTGTTTGAGGCTCTACTCTGTAACACAAAATATGTTGACATGATACAGTCTCCTAATATCCAGATAGCATGAAGAGAGGCAGAGGCTATTTTTTTACAAGAATAAATATATTGTCTTATAAATAAACTCCACAAAATGTATTGCATGCCTGGCATATTAATTAAATGCACAATTGTCTTTGTGGAATGGATGATTGTGAGTAGGAGTCCTTCAGAGAACAGACAGGAGTGCTGAGCCGTCCAACTTATACAGGCGAAGGGGAAAAATCTATATTATATCTATATCTAATTTGTCTATGTTGTACCTAAATCGCTTGAAGTAGTTCTAATTATTTTACTATCTCGCTCATCAGACAGCTCGCTCGATACAATGAGGGAGAGCAGGGTTGAGGTAGCGCGCGTGTAACGTACATGTGTGTGGTTTGTGTGCATTTGAGTTCCTCCCCTGTTAGTATTGTTTAGGTTTCTCTCCCGTATGCATTTTTTGGTTTCAGTTCCCGCTACTCTCATCATGTTTTCGCTCAGCCTATAGAATATCAGCAGTCTCATAATTAGTTCACATATGTTTTCTATTCACCCTCATTAGTCTTGCATTTAGTTGGTGTGTTTTAGTAATTTCCATGTCGGTAATTATTCAAGTGTCCTGTTCTATGTCAAGGTGTGTATATGTGGTATAGTTGTATATATATTTCGTGTTTTGCCCCTCGAGGGAGTATTTTGTTTAACTCAGTGTTTTCAACAATAAACACTATTTGTTTGCAACCTTCGCATTTTTCTCGCCATTACGCATAGCGCACCACCATTAAGACTGTGACAGCGCGAGTATTTATCATTTGTCCCACTACGCACGAGATACGTATTTGCGTGAAAAACGAATGGTCTTTCACATTGAAAACTCATAAATAGGGAAGTTCAATTGCTTTTTGTCCAGAAAAATTTGTATAACAAAAGCCAGGTGCATGGTTTCCAAACACTGCCAACAAGGAGGAAATATACAGAATGTGATTTTGAATTTCATTTATCAAATTCAAATAAACCACTCTTTTCCCTCAAAACTATAGTAGCCTTTTCAGTTATGTGAATAAAATGCTCAAGATTCAATCAATTGATTCAGAGTCGATGAATCAAATGATTCAGTTTAAAGAACTGTTGGTTCTTTTAGGATAGTTCAATTCATAGTTAATGTCTTTCGTTGAAGATTCAGAGAAAAAAATAAGGAAAAAACAGATCCCAATGAGTCCATCAGCTCCTTTTTGTCCAAAAGCAACAAAACAAACAAAAAAGGGATTCTCCTACTAGATTTGATGAGCACAGTTCAACAAGTAAATCGAATCCGTGGGTTGCTTGCGGTGTATATAAACATATACATATGTTTAATTGCGTCTCGTGTGTCCAGTATGGAACAAGAAAACCTTCGGCACCAACAGCAATAGGCCTCGTGTTAATTATCTGGCAAATGCTTGACCCAAACATAATTTGGATATTGTGGCCACAGAGGATTAAACCAACACTTTCCCATTTCAGACGACAAACTAGGCTAGGCTACTACCTTGTTCTGTACCTCACTTGCCTAGTAACCATAGCAACAGGTGTGCATGCTTTCACGCTTTCTGCTATGATGCGGAGCGTGAAATGCACTCAAATTTACGATGCATTAATTTTTAATTAGCCTAAATTAAATTTGTTAAGCTATTCATTTTTTCCTAGGAAAGACAAAAAATGTAAGACCTTTGTAGAATAATCCAAGACTTTGTATACTTTTAAGACACTGCGGTTACCCTGTATATAACCTGGGGAGTCGGAATCAAATAGAATTCAGAGGTTTGACTTGAAGGTCGAAAGTCCGGGAAATAGTTGGGTGACTTAGTAAATGAAGCGTTTTGCGGTAAAGTTGGATTGAGTTCTTGAGCGTTTTCATATAACACATGGATTTTACCAATGAAACCAATGCTCCATTTCATTGCTGGGACCTTTTGAATGACGAATCAGAGAAAGGTAGCGCACTAAGCATATATTTTTTGTCAGACATGGATGTAGTAGCTGGGTCACAATAAAAATCTACAACTGGTTTCATTATATAATTATGTTGCACTTTCTAATACAATGCACTATTCCTTTCTCCTGACTTGCACACTGATGTCTCATAAATGAAGGACATTGTATAAGGAAGAGTTGACATAAAAAAGGCTTTTTAGAGTTCAGGCTCATTAAAGTCTGGTGATGAGGCCTAGGGCTTCAGTTTTCTGGAGCTTGGGTCAGAATGTGCTCACATTTTTAGGTCTGATGAGAACTCCAGTCTGCGTTACCTGACTGTTTAGCCTCCTTTGTGTGTATGCTACTTGACAGTTTAGCTTTCTTTGTGGGTGTGTCACTTGACTTTTTAACCTTCTGTGTGTAATGCCTCGTCTCCATTGTGAGGCCACCTAGGCTATACTAGGCGGTTCTAGGTTGGCTTCAAACCAGGCGTGGGGGGTTGTTATGTCTCCACTGCCTCTTTCGCGGGAAAAACATTCCTATGACGTTTTTTACGATTTAAGGGTGCATTTACAAAATGCAAGTTGTAGTTGATTTCGTGTCGCTTACATTTACTTTTTTTGGTTTGTGTTTACTTTT
The DNA here is from genome assembly GCA_016801145.1 of Umbra pygmaea. Lineage (NCBI taxonomy): Eukaryota > Metazoa > Chordata > Actinopteri > Esociformes > Umbridae > Umbra > Umbra pygmaea. Next base: position 13,263 of record JACXGM010010528.1, on the reverse strand, counting down.
TAAATGTCTCGTGAAGTCCAGGCAAAAAGTATTAAATAGGAATCGCAGAGAAAGACTGATCCTGCAATGCCGACTGCGCAGGCAACACATGCAAAGACGTTCCGCTAATTATTACTTTCTGTAATATCTACCTACACCATTTGTACTTTAAATACGGCGCCAGTTGAAACCACACACCAAAACACTAGTGACATCACGTCTACGTTTTCACCTAGACCAATCAGCGATTTTGCCGAACTGGAACCAGGGATAAGACCGCCCAACGGTGCTGCCGGCAAGAGCTTCCAAACGAGGGTGCCAGCCTGCTAAAAAATTGCGAAAAGTTTGAGTTCCAGAATTCAGAAGGGTAATGGAGACATCTATAACCAGGCGGAATGGTGAATTTCACGGTTCTACATGGTAATGGAGACAAGGCACATGTTACCTGACTGTTTAGCCTCCTGTGCAGTGATCCTGTCTCCAGTTAAAACCAACTCCATGGCCAGGGATTTCCCTACAGCCCGTGTCAGTCTTTGAGTACCGCCAGCCCCTAAGAAACATAGAACAGTTCAAAACAGATATACACTACCAAGCAGAAAGATATTCCAAATAGATCTGAACCTCATTATACCTGGGATAGTTCCCAGAAGGATCTCCGGCTGTCCAAACTGAGCTTTCTCTCCTGCATAGATGATGTCACACATCATAGCCAGTTCACAACCTCCACCCAGCTATAGAAACACAGCAGGAAAGATGGAAACAATGTTAAACACACTGGCAATTCTGGCAACCTAGATGAGATTTAGGGACAGCGTCCCATTAAAAATAATATGTTCTTTAGTTAAAGATGCACTATGCTCATACGTTTACATCAGCCGCAGTCGGTGGATCTTAATTGGGGAGGTTGGGCTCGTATTACGCTCGGGACCGGAGTGAATGGAATGGTGCGCAACGCACAAAACCCAGTGTTTTTATTGTTTTGCACACTCCCCAAATAAGATCCACCGACCGCGGTTGGTTTACATACAGTGAGAAAAAACTATTTGATCCCCTACTGATTTTGTACGTTTGCCCACTGATAAAGAAATTATCATTCTATAATTTTAATGGTTTATTTGAACAGTGAGAGACTGCAACAAAACACATTTCCAAAAAAGTATTCATTAATTTGCACTACAATGAGTGAAATAAGTATTTGACCCCTTTGCAAAACATGACTTACGGTACAGATCCATATGACCGACACGTTGCGTGGTGTCGCGACGCTTACCTCAATTTGTACGTTGATGGGCGTTCCTCAAGTACAGGTGTGGGCTACAGCCAATCAGTTTCTCTATTTTTGCTACATCTACAAGAAAGAACCCACGGCGAGCCATCTCCACTGTGCTCTACTTCTATTGGATAGTCGTGTCGCGTTCAACGGATTCATTTGCATAAAGCTGGGCATCGGACAGGTTTTTTGATGCGCGCCATTTTCTCAAAGTGGAGTGCGGAGGAATAAAGTGGAGTAGCACAGACAAGTGGATCTGTACCGTTAGTTCTTAGTCGCAAAACCCTTGCTGGCAATCATAGAGGTAAGACTTTTCTTGTAGTTGGCCACAAGGTTTGCATACATCTCAGGAGGGATTTCGTCCCACTCCTCTTTGCAGATCCTCTCCAAGTCATCAAGGTTTCGAGGCTGATGTTTGGCAACACGAACCTTCAGCTCCCTCCACAGATTTTCTATGGGATTAAGGTCTGGACCTCCATGACCTTAATGTGCTTCTTCTTGAGCCACTCCTTTGTTGCCTTGGCCATATGTTTTGGGACATTTTCATGCTGGAATAACCACCCACGACCCATTTGTAATGCCCTGGCTGAGGGATGGAGGTTCTCACCCAAGATTTGATGGTACCTTGCCCCTTTGATGCGGTAAAGTTGTCCTGTCCCCTTAGCAGAATGTTTCCACCTCAATGTTTGACAGTGGGGATGGTGTTCTTGGGGTTATAGGCAGCATTCCTCCTCCTCTGTGAGTTGAGTTGATGCCAAAAAGCTCAATTTGTCTCATCTGACCACAACACCTTTACCCAGTTCTCCTCCGTATTATTCAGATGTTCATTGGCAAACTTCAGACAGGCTTGTATATGTGCTGTCTTGAGCAGGGGGACCTTGCGGGCTCTGCAGTATTTCAGTCCTTCACGGCATGTGTTACTAATTGTTTTCTTGGTGGCTATGGTCCCAGCTTCCTTGAGATCATTGACAAGATTCCTGTGTAGTTCTGGGCTGATTCCTCACTGTTTTCATGATCATTTCAACTCCACCAGGTGAGATCTTGCATGGAGCCCCAGACTGAGGGAGATTGACAATTAATGTGTGTCTCTTCCATTTGCAAATAATCGCACAAACTGTTGTTACCTTCTCACCAAGCTGCTTGGCGATGGTCTTGTTGCCCATTCCAGCCTTGTGTAGGTCTACGATTTTATCCCTGACATCCTTGGACAACTCTTTGGTCTTGGCCATGGTGAAGAGTTTGGAATCTGATTGATTGCTTGCTTCTATGGACAGGTGTCTTTAAGATAGTGCTCCTAATCTCGGCTTGTTACCTGTATATGAGAGTCACCTGGGAGACTGAAATCTTGCTGATTGACAAGGGATCAAGTACTTTTTTCACTCATTCTAATGCAAATTAATTAATTACTTTTTTGAAATATGTTTTTCTGGATTTCCTTGCTGTTATCCTGTCTCTCATTGTACAAATCAATCAACCATTAAAATTATAGACTGATAATTTCTTTGTCAGTGGGCAAACATGCAAAATCAGCAGGGGATCAAATAATTTTTTCCCCTCACTGTACCCTGGCAGAATTTGTAAGATGTGTACCATTCTTTAAAGAAAATATGACTGATCAGGCAAAATACTTTCCTTATATTTTAATGGGATTCAAAATAAACTATGAGGCATCACAGCAACTTCCTTAGACAAAACTTGTAATAAAAGAAATGGAGGGGGTCCCCATTCAAAAGTTTGCATATACTGTGTATTACCCCATTTAGCATCAAAGACGGCTTGCAGTCTTTTGTGATAGTTTTAGATGGTAATGTATTTTGTTACATTTTTAGATGGTAAAGCTGCCCATTTTTTTTAGCAAAAAGCCTCCAGGTCCGATAAATTATTGGGTCTTGCATGAACTGCATGTTTCAGATCTCCCCAAATTGGCTCAATGACATTCAATCCATCAATCAATTTATTTTATAAAGCCCTTTTTACATCAACAGTTGTCACAGAGTGTTTTTACAGATACCCAGCCTAGAACCCTAAAGAGCAAGCCACAATCTGAAATTGAAGCACATTGGCTAGGAAAAACTTCCCAGTAATTTGAAACCTAGAGAATCTAGACTCAGTAGGGTGGCCATTCCTCTTCTGGCTGTGCTGGGTATAAAGTTTAAAAGTGCATGTCCAATTAAGGCCAAGTTGTTTATCAGTATACATTAAGGACCTGTGAGTAGCCCTGGAGCATGAGACGAGAGTTCATCTGGACTGTGTCCAGTCTTTAGACAGAACCATATCAGCTGCACCACCAGGTATACAGAAACAAAGACAGCCTGGTGGGCTTGGACAGTAGCTTTGGTTGTCATCAAGCCAGGTAGTTGTGGTTCAAAAACTCAGATCATCCTGGTCATTGTTGTAGTATTCAACAGAACAGCGGAGAGATTGGATGGTGCATTCCATAAGTCAACAGTACCTTAAGTGCAGAATGCAGATTGATACTCGTTTTCCAGCCAAACTAATGAAGCCTGTACTATAGTAAACAATGCCCCTTCAAGGCTTTGTGGAGGCATAATAGCTGCCAGTCCTGAGGCATGTATTATTTAAGAAATATGGTTTACATTTTGATCTGACAGGCAAGTGCAAAAGGGAATTACCACGCTGGCCCATTGAGGTCAGGAGACTGTTATGGCCACTCCAGAACCTTCACTTTTTTGTGCTGTATCTATTGAAGGGTCGACTGTTGGAGAGTACAAGTGAGTCCTGTGACCATCTTCCGGGCTGGGCTGATGACACTCACACACCCTCACAACATCAGAAATTGAGCTCCATGCTTCACAGTAGGGATGGTGTACTTTTCATCAACTCATGAACTTGCGTTCAAGCAGATACATTTCTCTAGTCACACCAAAAGCCCAGAACTCATTTACCATAATTCCTCAAATAAAGACCGGGGCCTTTATTTACCTCTACTGCAGAAGGCAACCAGCTTTTATTTGAAGCAGGCTTTTGTAAGAGGCTGGCCTTTATTTATGATTCCCTCTGTTTGATAAGTATAATTTGCTATATTCTTACAAAATCCTTGTTCCAGTTTGCCTTTTATTGCTGCATTACGTTGTTATCGCAATCTCAACACTTCTTGTAACCACTCCAAATCCAATACGTAGTTGAAAAAAGTTGTTGAAGATTCAATCGCTTGCACTGAAAGGGAGCCATGTTATTTCCAATGTAGTTACTGCCATATACCTGTACATTAATACAAATAACACCAAGCTGAGTAAAACGTACAGCCGCATTGACTGAAATACCAGTAGGACAATAATACTTAGCGATACTATTTCCTGCTCCCGCGAGCTGGCATTCCGTAAGTGTTCCGTCTAACCCGAGTTGCAAGTACCCTGAGTTAGCATTTCAACCTGGTAGTGAGTAGCGTAACTTGTGCTAAATTAGGTTTGGAACCAAAACCTACAAAGCGGCAGCTCGCAGGGGCAGAAGTAACATAATCCGAAAATAGCATGAATATATTGTTGAATCTATTAGTGATAGAAATGTACATTACGCTTAACTAGAATGCACATTATATGAAAAGCACCTATAGGAGATTATCCACACGTAATATTCCCCCGGCCCTTATTTAAGACCGGCCTTTATTTGTCCGTGTTGACCACGCCGCTGGCCACTATCAGAGGCCCGGTGTTTAATTTACTACAGTTTTTTATTTGAGGAATTACGGTAACCACAACTCCTGCCAGTTTGCAGCTGCTAACTATTGGAATGAACTACAAAAACCTATGAAACTTGAGAACCCCATCTCCCTCACTGATTTTAATGTATGACTGTCAGAGTTACTGTACTGCCAGTTCACTTTAACTGCTGATTCTCCTTCCTCTCTCACACACTACCTTTGCCCATTTATGCCCTAGTGCCTGAATTATGCCCATGATGTATTTGCACACCCTCATCTGCACTGTGTTTTATTATTTGTATGTTATTTGCACAATTATAATTTGCACAGATATGCTCAAGTGTTACTTATTCCATTGTTATTGCCGAGCCACTTTGCATACAAACTGATCTACCTCTCTGTACAGATACTTCCTCTCTTATACTCTGAGTATGTGCATCCTGTATTTTCTTTTGTTTTTATATTTTTTGTGTACTTCATGTGTAGCTTGATGTTATCTTGCACCATTGCGCTTTATCTTGACCAGGTTGCCATTGCAAATGAGAGAGCTTTCTCAATTGGCCCACCTTGTTAAATAAAAGTGAAATAAATAAAAACATCCACTCCAAAGCTAGCATTTATGGTTGAGAACATTAAGTTCAACTTTGGACTTATCACCCCAAATGACTTTGTTCCAGCAGTTTCAAAGCTTGCCTAGGTGCTTTTTGGCATATTGTAAGCAGACTGCTTTGTGGCGTAGTGCAATAAAAGCATTTTTCTGGAAACTTGACCGTGCAGCCCATTGTTGTTCAAGTACCTCCTTATTGTGCATCTTGAAACAGCCACATTTACTTTTTTCCAGAGAAGCTTGCATTTCAGCTGAAGTTGCTTGTGATTTTCTCTGCATGCCGCCCAATTTTCCTGGCAGTGCTAACTGAAATCTTTGTTGTTCTACCTGACGGTGGCTCAACATCAACTGAACCCCTCATTTTGTGAACTTACCCTTAATAGACACTGGGTGTTTGTTTGGGGATAAGTGTGTAAATCATCTTATGTATGCGGATGATCTGGTTGTTTTCAGCCCGAGTAGTGCTGGGTTCGATCAGTGGCTTGCTGTTCGTTTGTTCAGATTAAGAGACTGAAAACAACATCTAATGCAATTTAAAAACAGTGTTGTGTTGATTTGTCCTCATAACGGAATTCAAACTGCGGCGTTTAAAAACTAGGCAGGAGTCATAGAAATGGAATACTTAACAGAGAAACAGAAGACGAAGGCTCCAGCATAATATGAAATATACGCAACAGGCAAACGAAATGACGGGTGTGATTTATAAGTTGGACCAATCAACGTAGACCTAGGAAAAGGGAAAGATCCTGCTCTGAAGTAGGAGCTGAAGAGATGTAGAGATGAGCATGGGCTTTTTCCCTCAAAGGGAGGGGCAGCTGGGTCACTGTGCAACAGTGACAGTGAAAGAGAGGCCATCAATGGTTGTAATTATGGTAATTATAAACGCCAGAATAAGATTATGATTTATGGCTTATAACTCTATCTATTATATTAGACTGTAATACCATCACAGATATAATCCATGTTCGATGCCATTCAGACTAACAGGACAGGTTACTAACAGGACAGGAGACACATAAGGGTTACTGATTGAATTTGGGAACAACTAGCCAAGGCCATTTGGTAAGATTCTACAATATGACCTAATGTTTTAAGGAAACCTGCTGTCTGCTCATATGAGACCTTTGTTTACTGTGGTATCGAAATCGGCGTTGAGAATCGTGTTATTTTACTGGTATTGGCACTGACTACTGAATTTTTGGTATCGCGACACCCATAGCGCTTAGATCGTTAAAATAGGGCCCATAGAAGGATTTGGCCCATAATACACTAGCATAGGTTAATTTCTTAAAGGTACAGCACATGGTAAAACCACATAGATCTGTGACACAGATTTATTAGACACGCTTTAGCATGTGCAGGCTATACACGCACAAGAAACACAAACATAGGGTGTCTGAATTCCAAGACAGCCATTTTAGAAGAGTTTAGCATTATGCTAACTGGAAAATTAGTTGAGACTACAAAGTACACAACTAATGTGGAAATGATTACCAGAATTGTATTTCTGATCTAAACACCACAATAAATCACAAGACGTAATATTGAAACTTCTACAAGCCGCTGTAAAGAGAAAGATATCGAATCGAGCCGAAGTGGCTTGGAGTCTGATTAAATGTGAGGTTAATCCTGTATAAATGTTAGCATTTTCTAAAGAGTATGGTATCATATGGTTATATAGTATAAAAAACTGTAGTTCTGGTGTAAAAAGTTTAGAATGACTGGTTACTATGTTTTCTGTCTGTACAGCAGAGGGCACATTAAACTGGTTAGTTATTATTAAACATGTGGGACAGGGACTTTTCCCTTGATCACAGAGATGGGGGAAATTCACTGTTCGACTAAGAATTGTTTGAAAATTATCATTCAGAAATTGTAGAACACAGACTGAGAAAGGTATATTTGACACAGAAGGTTATAACAAAATAGAATTAAGTATTTCTTACCTTAGACTGAATGAAAGCAGATTTGCTTTCAGCAGGAATCTGGGAGGTGAAACAACTGGACATCCCCAGTTAAACTGTTATATTCCAAATGTTATAAATTTCATATAAAAAATAAAAAGTATAATCTTCTGTGTAAAACGAGAGACAGAAATAACCAACTAGTTTCATGGGACAGCGGATGACTTGATAGATTATAACATCTTGTCAACTCGTCCCTCCAGTTTCAGGGCCATGTTTGGCCTGTGTATTGGACATCCAGGTGTGCTATTATGTTAGTACAGTAAAAGCAAATTGGGTAGAATTAATTTCTCCCAGAAGCTAGAGGTTTACAGATAGGAACAGAAGAGGTTTCTAGATAACAGCTCAGGCTGCTATCTATTCTACTATGAATGTCAAGGGCACAGCTTTTGCATGTTCCTATGACAACCAAATTGGGCCCAATAATGTACAAATACATTTTAGAAACAGGTTAACAAAGCACCTTTATAATAAGTCAAATAATAAATCAAAACTAGAACTGCAAGCCGTTTTGATGGGGTCCAAGCCTCCCCTGATGACATGCGGAGCCTACGAAAGCAGAGCCTATGCAAACAGAGCCCAAGGCGCCAAGGTGCGATGCAGCATGGGTGAACTGACCTTTGGTTTAATTTGTCCTAATTGCGCAAGGACAGGGCTTAAAAATAACATCGGTTCACAAAATCATGGGTTCTGTAGCAATTTACTGTAGTAATTTATGTATCTGCCCGTCTTGTCTGTACACTGTGCCTTACATTAAACAAAACAGAACCAAATAATGAGTTAGGGAACAATTTCATAAAACATTTGCAACTTTCTTTCTGTAACTTTATCCCATATCCCTTTCACTGTTCAAGTTAGGTCGCTACTTTAAGCTGCGGCCGACCGTATACATTACAGATAGTTGTTCATGAAAGTGTTTATATTGTTTTGTAGTAGAATTTTGTATTAGATTAGCAATAAACCAATTCTAACACCACACACTCCAAACAGGAAATAAAGTTTGACAGATGCACAGGCACATGATCCAGCGTACTGCAGTAACCCCAACAAGGGGCATTTTATCAGAATACAGCATAGATAATCTGCTTAGAAATATAGAAAATATTGGATAGGATAGAACACCACAAAGCTACTAAATAAAAGTATATTACATTAATTATTAATTTCCCTTGTCTTTGTTTGAAACAAATTGTATCCTTTGCGATTACAATACACATTTTCTGCCAAATTTGGTACAGAGCCTCAGAGCGGCATGCCAAACAAGCACCAACAGTTTCATGTTGATAGCAGTTACTATGGAAAAGACATTGCAATCGCAAAAATCCCAGTTACATACAGATGTCACACAATATTTAGTTGCCAATAAATGTTCTATACTTGTCACTGGGTGGTGCTAGACCACTTAAAAAGAAACAGGAGATTGCAGTTCTAATGCTTCCTAGAGATACGTTTTTTGGGGACATATAAATAAAATATATATAAATCCATGTAATTGTATTATTATATTAAGTAGAATAACTTTCTTAATTTAACAAAGGCCTTATTTGTTTTAAAACGGCTTTAGGAAAGCAAATAAATATCGTAGACTACTGCGTCTGCTTTCTCCAATCAGAATGTGTCCATGAATCTTTTGTGAAAAGTTGTACATTTTTACACAGTATATCAAAGTACAGTTTTACTTTGCGGGACAAAAATGGGTAACGAACAATGTTTAAGTTGTCATACAATAGGTTAATACCGAAAATCCCCACAGCACCGTGGTATAGCGGGCTAGATCGGTTGCGATTACAGTGACGTTTTTCAGTGTAGGGAGTTGTAATTTCTAGCCCCACTCAGGACCATCTCCTTTCTTTTCTCGACTTGTTTATAGGGGAGGCATTCAAATTGTTTTTTTAATTAATTATGACAATTAGTTAGTTATAACCTACCATTATCTGGTCATTTAGGTTTTATTTAATGACTGTATTTAAGATTATTTTAATTCAGTAACATAGGCCTATGCTTAAAAATGTATACTGCAGGTAATTAAAGATATATTTTTATCTGTCACCCTTTGTGTTGACACGACCTGGCAAAGATAATAGTGTGCATCCTTTTTGTAGAAAGGAGACACTTTTAATCTCCCCTCGGCCAGACCATACTCTGATAGCCAATTAGCTAGTCATTGTGTAATAAATCCCCCAACCCCCCACGTGCTGCTTACATGAAACTATTCCCAAACAAAAAACCTTGTTGTTCAACGTGTTACTGTAGCTCAAAAGCAAGTTTAGTAAACTCTATGTATGGGCCAATACCAATTTTTATGGAACGAGTACAAGTATTTCATTTTGGGTACTTGCCGATACGAGTACCTGCCGATACGAGTACCGATACAAGTACTTTTAATAACAATTCCAAATGTCCCATTTATCAAGCTAATCTGCTATTTCTTAGATGTTGATCAACCAATTCAAACATAGGCTACAAGTAAATATTGTTCTTATACAGGAACGTCCCAAAACTTGTGATCTCAGCTGCACTTAGTTTACATTTACCTCTGTACAAGTGTCTTAGGGCTAGGCAATATTAACTAAAAATATTTTTTACAACTCATCTACCATGTTGTGAAGAGGGGAAAATACATTACTGGATGTAGTTTTTTGGTTACACACACAGACAATTAACCCTGCATTTATGTAAAGAAACACAGATTTTTCCTAATTTAATTTGGCCCAACTTGTTTCAAACAGAAACATGATCAAGTCAATTAGCTTGGAGAGATCATTGCAAATATAAGGTAGCATACATATATGTCATCATCTTAGAACAACCAATAAAAATGAGAAAATACAAAACAAATTAAAATGCATTTTAAATACGTTTCAGAGTCTGCTACTTCTTAATGGGACACTTGTATAAACAGTGTCTGTGACTCTTGCACTGATTTAAGTTTGGAATCAGTGGAAACAAGCCGGATGAACAATTAATCATCAAATACAATCATACATGGGTATTCATAACAATTCTCATACATGGTACATATATTTTTATACATATTAATAACCGGGAAATTCATAGTTCCACAAATCTGAGAACATAACAGCTAACTGCAAAACTCAAACATGTAGTTCATTGAATGGTTCTCAGTCTTAACCTCTTAAGGATCACCCCCTTTTTGTCAAATTCTGCCTAAAAGACATACCCAAAAGTTAATCTCTTGTTGCACTGGACCTGAAGCAAGTACATACATATGGTTGATGTTTTTTAAAAGGAAAAACTTAAAAAATATATATTTTGAATAAATGTACAAGATGAAATAAAGAAAATGTATAATTATTTTCAATTTTTATTTTTCTACATCCTCTTTGAAAGACAAATAAAATGCCATATATTGGCATTTGACGTTACGAACATTGCGGTTCACATGCGACGGTCGTTCAGAAGTACGGAACCCGCAACGCATAAACAAAAGGCTTCGTTTTTTTCCCGATACATTCGATAACATTGCAGTCGTGGATTTTACCTGGGAAAACTATGCTCTGTCATTGGTGGGACTCTTTGATGACCAAAAATAAAGATTTTACTGTAAGTACTATATTGTTTTGTTAATTTTATTATTTTTACAATGTGGTTTGCTATATATTGCTAAGTAACTGCTAGTAGGCTGCTTTGTCTGATTTTCAATTATAACGTTTTGAATTTTATAGCTATCGTACAACCTAGACATTTGCTAAATTCCCAAGGTTTTAAGCTTTCAAAATATATGGGACTAGTATTTATAATATATCCTAAAAGATGAGGTTGTAAGCCGTGTTTCTAGTCAACATTCCATTTTATTTAAGGTGCAAAAACGGCCAGCTTGAGTGTAGAAGCTTATAGCTTTTGTTACTGGCTATGTACGTCACATTTGATGTATATTGTACATGTTCTGTTCACCCAATAAACCTCATTTCACTACTGAAATGTTACTGTGTCCTTCAGTTATTTGATAGATCAAAATTAAATTGCTGATCCAAACACCCAATTATTTATAAATGAAAGTCATGGAAATTGTCAGGGGTGCCTACACTTTTGCATACAACTGTACCTATTGCCAGGTGTTGTCTATGGCCAAACACTGTAGTTGTGCCCATCCATTCAAGTTTGTGGCTTAGCTATATAAAGTCAGATCCCAGGAGGTGAGTGAGCCCTTCAGTTCCTGGGTGATTGCTTCCCCTGTGTGATATTTAAAAAATCCACTGACTTTACTCATCTGTTTTGCAGCTCCGCCTCAATAAAGTATAAGTTAAATTCATAAGGCTTAATGTTGCTGAGAAGTGCAAAACTGTTTTCAACGTTTGTGCAATCAGGTCATGCCACTTTGAGTATAGCTTTGGCACAGCTATTTGTGAGAAGGACTTGAGCGATAGAACAGTATCTTTCTTCAAGAGTCTGGACACATTTAATATTAGTAATTTTTCCGTAATCAACGACAGCGAATATGGCTGACACATGAGCTGGCTGCATCATTTGGAGAGGAAAGGTGATTTCTAACACGAAAGCCTCTGATTGGCAGCTCCATTAAGGTTTGAAACAGCGCAGTCAAATCTGATTCGTTTATTTGCCCTTGTTAAATTCCTAAAAAGATCGTAAGGAAAGTATTAAAAACTGTTTTACCAAAATCACTGTGTCAGTGCTCAATACATTTATCGTTGACCCACATTTACTGTTCTTACTTAAAGGATAACATTTGTTTGGTTGCTGCACTCAAATATTATTAGTCAAAAGACGACACCTGTATTGCCAAACACAGAGGGAGAAGGAACTGCATATGACAAACATGGATTTTAACTTGAGACAAGCTAAAATTAAAGCAGGGGAGGGACAAATGATGGGCAAAAACTTTAATGCAAGACTATTAATTTAAATTGCAAAATTGCCCGACCGGGCAAGTGACTATGTTTGTTTACTGGCCCAACGTTAGTTCTTACTGGCCCCGGGCCATCACTAATGTTGAACCCCTGCAGGGGACAGGACGACTGCACCGTTTTGAGGGAAGGATGGATGGGGCCATGTATTGCAAGATCTTGGCCAACAACCTCCTTCCCTCAGTAAGAGCATTGAAGATGGGTCCTGGCTGGGTCTTCCAGCATGACAACGACCCAAAACACACAGCCAGGACAACTGAGGAGTGGCTCCATAAGAAGCATCTCAAGGTCTTGGAGTGGCCTAGCCAGTCTGCAGACCTGAACCCAATATAAAATCTTTGGAAGGAGCTGAAAGTCTGTATTGCCCAGCAACAGCCCCGAAACCTGAAGTATCTGGAGAAGGTCTGTATGGAAGAGTGGGCCAAAATCCCTGCTGCAGTGTTTGCAAACCTGGTCAAGAACTACAGGAAACGTATGATCTCTGTAATTGCAAACAAATATTTCTGTACCAAATATTGAGTTCTGCTTTTCTGATATATCAAATACCTTTGTCATGCAAAAAAATGCAAATTCTTTATTTAAAAATCATACAATGTGATTTTCTGGATTTTTGTTTTGGATTCTGTCTCTCACAGTTGAACTGTACCTATGATAAATATGACAGACCTCTACATGCTTTGTAAGTAGGAAAACCTGCAATCAAAGTCAAAGTCAAAGTGGTTTATTTATCATATGCATTGAACAACATACATCATCCTATGCAGAGAAATTCTTATTGACATGGCTCGGCGATTCTATGCAGTGGGCTTAAAAACAAGAATTACAACAATATAAGAATTTTAAAATAGGAATGACAATAGTAATAATAGTAATAGTAATAATAATGATAATAATAA